>JAYEPQ010000011.1:43690066-43922566 GCA_036321105.1 Dracaena cambodiana
ATCCGTACTTAACAAGACATGTCACTAGTTCTTTCAATTGTTAATTGGAGTCGCTGAATATGTAAATAAGGAGAGGCCTTGAATTAACTTCACCTCCAATATGTAACTATGTATTTACTAAAAGTATCAATAGTAGAGGTAATTTGAAAGAAAATGAGTGTTTTACTCATTCTTAACATCAACAGATCTAACTTGGTACATTAGTTTTATTGGTATGTTAGTGATTTTGGCATGTTATGTTATCAGATTATTATTTAGATCTCTATTGGATCAAATTTTAGTAGGTATGTAGTTAGAAAAGGATAAATATTTTACCTATTTTACCCATATACCCTTCAGGGTGAAAAAAGTTTTTCCAATACCCTATAAGGTAAGGTAAATTTAATTCATAACCTACCCTATACAAGGTAAAGGTAACCGCTTTGCCATATAGGGTAAGGGTAGGGGCATTACCCAACCCTTTTCCTGCTGACTGTCACCCTGATAGCCACCCAAATTATAAATATTGTCTATAATGTATGGACATGGAACACAGACACAACATATACAGAAATGGAGAGACGACAAAAATAAAAAAGTAGGATACAAGGACACAACAACATAAACATGTGCCTATTTATGCATGCGATATATATACGTAAATCAAAACTGATAATTATTTGGACATGTTTTCCAAAGTAAAAATAAAAGGAAAAAAATCTTAATATAATTTAAAACATAAATTCTAATTAAGTAACTATATTAAAAAAAAATTGACTTCAATCCAATAAACCAACACGTTGAATAAAATTTTAAATGCTCTATCTTTGCAAGACCTCAGGACCTATTAGTTTAGTATTCCTTTTATGTTAAAACTTTTTTAGGACAATGTACGACTCCATGTGCTCAACATGCGATCTCTATGACTTTTTGAATGCGGCACGGACTCAACAAGCAATCGGTATGGCTTTTTGAAGCGGACACAACTCCAACATGTAAGATTTTAGGTTTTTAAAATCTGACATGGTTTTGATATGTGCGATACGTATCGGCAAGTATTGGTGTCCAAGACGTATCTTACACAGGCATGACATTCACTTTAAAGTATCTATGCTTCACAGGTTCTGTTGCAGGCTTGCAGCCATCTGGATAAAAAAAAAAAACAATCCGTTTATAGACCATAAATGGAGATTTCATTCTTCATTATTTTCATGTTACATGTGTGTGTATTTGTATCTCTATGCTGGCAATAACCTATAATGATACAGCACCGAAGAGGTTGCAAAAGGATGTACCCAAAGCATATAACCAAGTCCACATACTGGAAAATGGTTATTGAGTTGCATGTTTTATGCTGCTGCATCATCATAGATAACATCCATCCTTCTAAAAGTTTTAACTTTGATATCTCCGAGCAAAATTCAGAAAAAGGTTAAGGTTTAAATAGTTCTGGACAAAATTAAAACATGGGTAATATATGAAACTTATTCTACTTGGAGATGATTGCATTAACCAAGAAGCATGTAACTTACAGCTCGATTAATTTATACACCAACAGATTAACATTAGAATCCCATTATATACAATATTTTGAAACAAGTAAGTTTCAATGCAACAACTAATCTCAAAGACATTATGCTGCCCGATTGAAGAAATGATGCCATGATTCCTTAGAACTTCATGTAAATACATGAATTAAATTAAATATGAAATCAAAAGTAAAAAACAAAATAAAGAAATACACTCTTTTTGACGTTAAACATAAATACATTACAGAGGAGTCATATTGGATAGCTGGGATAATTTTAATCAATATAAACCAAGACGAATAATTGAGTATAGGCCTTCAATTAAATAAATCAATCAATCAATCAAACTGACAGAAAGTAGTAGTAAAGAATTTACCCTTAATTCCTCCTGGAGGTTAGAGATTTCATCATATTCTATCTCTGATAACTGCTCACGGCACTTCCTATCAACAGCATCATCACCAACTTCGAGAGAAAGCAATTCAATTTCATGTTGTATCTTAGTAAGCTCGTCTTTAGCTGCAAGCATGACATTGCTTCCAACATAATTTCCGAAGCTTTGCTCCACTAGTTTCCGAGCTTCTTCTAATGTTCTTCCTGAACAGGAAGCATTTGTTTCATCTTCTTCTTTCAGCTTACGAGTGATTTTTGTACCCTATGGAATATTTTAAAACATTAGACATGTACTCAAGCAGAAAGCATAACCTAGGAGCTATAGAAAACCTCTGATAGATCTAATACACACCGCAAGAAGATTTAAGACCATTCCATATGAAGCAGTAAATTGAGAAACAAGTGGCTCAAGACCAGCAAAGAGGAGCTCACAACACTCTTCAGCTCCTTCATAGGGAGTCTGAAGAAGAAGAACATGGCCAACTTCATCAATACCTCTCCGTCCAGCACGGCCAGCCATCTGGTGTAGCTCGTTTGAACTTAGAAGTGCACGTCCTGCTTCACTCCTTTTGCTAAGAGATGCAATTACGGAAGTCCTAGCAGGCATATTTATCCCCGCAGCCAGTGTTTCAGTAGCAAACACAACCTTAACAAGGCCTTGCTGGAATAGTTCTTCAACAAATGTCTTCCAGAGTGGTAAGCAGCCAGCATGATGTGCAGCAACGCCATGCAAAAGGCCTTTTACAGCAACTTCCCTGACAGCATCAGGATACTGCATTCTAAATTTCCTCAGCCGCAGTTCGACTTCACCTGCTTCACACTCATCCAATAGCTTGCAATCTTCAATATACTGAACAGCAGCATCGCAGCCTCTTCTACTAAAAATAAACCAAATAGCCGGAAGCATATCCTGAGAGATAAGCTGCCGTATTGTGTCTCGTATCTGAGGAACCTGAAATAAAAAGAGAATCATACAAATCTGATAAGATAATAACCATAGAAAATGGAAGCCTTCATATAGGTGTTCTGATCATAAATGTTATGAATTATAGATAATATCCATAAATTAAATAATATTAAGAATAATTCAAATGACTAAAAACTGAGGAAATTTGTTGAGATTATACTTGGGTACGGCGCAGAGAGTTTATTTCACCCTTTGACAATGCCTGTCTTGAAATACTAGAAACCCTATTCATGCCCTGCTCAGGTCTTCCCATTTTGTATCTCCTTTTATTACTTTCATTATATGCCTCTGGTCTTGACATAGAAGACTGCAGATAATTGATTGACAGCTTCCTGTAAAGAATAGCATGAATAACCAACTATACTTCCATCCAGGTTGCACCAAAGAGGTCAACAAAGACAAAAAAAATCCAGCAATTGCAATAATCTACAGTTATATCTAGACTGCCGAAAAGTTCAAACTCTACTGGGTATTACAATACAAAGGTATGTGTACACCAGGTTAATCAAATTACTATGGTGGGACACGCAGACATTGAAGGATGCAAGGACCAAAAAATGGCTAAAAAGTGTAAAGAAAAAAGCAGATGTAATGTCGCGCTCACAGGCTTTTGTCTGTGTGCAGAACACTCGTATAAATGAAAATATTTTACAGAAAAACAAAGTAAAAATTCCATGTCATCATTGCAAGCATCAGTGTTATTGTCATCATCTAAGCCTTTCACATCAAAATGGGGTTTACTAAGGGTACTACACCATATTAAGAAGGATCCACATAAACTGAAAAAAAAAATAATAAGGCTGGTCATTGAGATATGATGCTAACATTTTAAATGTAGTGAAATTTGCGAATGAGGACGCTATGGTTGACACACATCTAACCATCAGACATAACAAGCTACTTAGCAGGTATGAAATCCTACCTTACATGATCATAGTGTTATGCAGTTTCGACTCAAGAAATAACATAAAAGACTGTCAAAAATTGTCCTAGAAAATAAAGTTGAGAAGAGGGGGATCATCTTTAGGGTTTTGATGCTAGAGTGCTTCTAGAGGAATCGATCCAAAATCACCATATAGCCCACCCAGTGCATTATAGAGGCACTCAATTTTTTTCGCTAATACTAGAATGCTTGTCTGTAAAAGTCTGGTTTGCAGGTCTCCTACACATACTTCAAGTGATCTAATTTTTTTATATGTTGGAAACCTCTTATTTCATAGTTAACTTGATGATGGATAAGAGATCACGAGAACCTACAATTTTATGGTGCAAGCTCATGTGAGTGCTATGACCCACCATGTATACTGGAGCAATCATTAGATAAGTTACCCAAGATGTCGCATCCCTCCCATCCCTCTCTCCACCTCCACCCCATCTTCCAACCTCGTATGCACACGCACATACTCACAGAGAAGCGTATATCAGTGTTACCTAGAACATGGATCTATGTGGCATGCAGTACAAAAACAGGTACGGAAAACGTGAATAACCCGAAGTGTAAGCTTAGTCCAGTGTTCTTTGAACCGCTTAGCTTGAATGAAATACATTTATTTGGAAAATAAAATTTTTTTTTGAATCTTATGTGTAACTATAGAAAGATTGTGCTGATTAATTTTTGTGTTTATTGCATACTTGCATACATACACATGTGTACGTGGTTGTTTATATACACATGTGCGTGTTTATGGCATTAGTCTAATTATAAAGTTCAACCAGACTATTTGATCTTACTAGTTTATAAGAAACTATATATAATTATTTAAAATAGTTTTTGCCCCATTCAAAAGAACATGCCTAGTTTCCTTCCACCCTATCAAGAGAATTTTGCTTGTATCCTCTTTATCTCTTTTCACTAGTCTTAGTAAGAGTCACGGAATAAAAGAAAAAGGATCATTATCAATGTCAAAGGATTTTTGCGAGGACAATATACAAGTTTCTCGAAGATCTGATACGTTCATATTTTCATTCCAAATCGCTAGTGTACCACAATTTGGAACGTGCATTCCAGAATGCAGAAGTCAAGCATTTCTAGTAATATTGATGTATGTACTAGGCCATATATGTGAATAATCAAAATCTAGGCTGGGAAAGAAAGATGGCATGTCAAAATGGAACGCACGTGCACACATTTACATTTGAGAGTAGTTTTTTTTTATTAATTTATTTTTGCTCTGGTACCATGTCAAGGTTTAGAAGCAAGATGACATTGACCTTAATCTGGGTTGTCACGTTTTTTTTACAAAGATTAGGAAAAATAGTACAGAACTATCCTCAAACTCCATAATAATTTACAAACATAAAAGATAAAAGTAAAAAAATAGACAGGTAGAGGTAGATGATATGTTGACATGCAATACTCAACTTGAAAATCAAATTTGTTATCTTGAGATACAACTTAATTGTGTTTAAACAAGAAAATATCAAACGTACTGGGAGTTTCATGGCTTGGAAACAGACATTGGAGATTCGTTTACACATGTTGAGGACATGTAGATAAGATCAAACAGGTATATATCAGCAATTTAAGTTGTCCAAGAATGTAACAACCTAATTTCATAATAACTTACATTCTAGATATCAGATTAATCTCAAAATGAATGTGTTGTGTTTGTCTTATTTTTCTATATTTTTGTGATTTTCTTAAAATTTTTAAGATAGTCACTTAAAACAATATTATTTTAATCACCGGTGGGTTCTACACATATTTTTACTAGTCTCTCTTCTTTTGACTTGTAAAGATGAAGTTTGACTTTTTTTTTGGTTAGTTTAATTTAAAATTATAACTTTAAACAATTCTAATAACCTATCATTAGTATTAATTTGTCCTATACCTATTTTGTTTTATTCACCCATACCTTACTTTACCATGCTTGTCCTTTGAACAAGCATGACAAACCATCATCTAATCCCCCATATCCCTCCTTTATTATATCTTTTTCTTCCCTTCCTTTCATTTGTTCTCTCCTTCATTTTTCATTTATCTCTTCCTTATATTTTTTTTTTACTCCAACTCAAGAGAAAAAGAAAAGAGAAAAAGAAGAAAAGGAGAAGAAGTTGTTTAGCCTCAAAATATGTTTATCTTCCTACCCATCAAGGCAAGTAAAATCACATCCACTCTCATGTTTTTTCTAACTCTAATTGTTTATGGTTAACTTAGAATCTTAATTTATTAAAACTTAAAAAGATAATGTCTCTATACAAAAATCTCTATGATTATTCTAGAAAAATAAAAATATGATTTTTACACTTTATTCTATATTTATATATCAAATTTATCATTTTATTTATAATCTCTCATTCTTAAATTATAAGTTGTAAAGTTAAACTATATGCTTAATTTTTAATTTTATTTTGGAACTAAAATCTTTTATAGCTAATTTAGAATTTTGATTTGTTTAATTTTAGGAATGTGATATTTATATACAAAATTCTCTATGATTATTTTAAATATAAAAATATGATTCTTATACTCTACTCTATATTTATGTATTAAATTTATGATTTTATTTATGGTCTCCTATGCTTAAACTATAAGTTACAAATTTAAACTATATGTTTTATTTTGAAATTACAAAGAAATCACCTTTATGAATGTTCATCATATTGGATATAAATTTAAAGTTTCCTACATAAGTTTTTCTTCTATAATGCAATGATTTAGTACCCACTTACCTAATATGTGTTCATATGCATAATTGTATATGTATGATTCACATGCATGATCATCAAAGATATTTTTACACCCTAATGCCCACTTACATACATTTTATATGCAGAATTGTATATATGTGTCATTTACATACATGATCATTATTTCCATAATACATTCCAGTATTTTATAACTATCATACTTGCCTTAAAATATACATACTAATCACTTGTACAATATATATGAAAATATGCCGAATTTTTCTTATTAGTACATACATGTGTCTTGACAATACCATGGATCCTAACTTGCCTGTTAACTTGATTTTGACACTCCATCATACTTGCCTTTACATATACATACTAGTCACTTGTGCAACATAAATGAAATTATATCGGATTTTCCTTATTAGTACATACATATGTCTTGATAGTGCCATGGATCCTGACTTGCCTGTTAACTTGATTTTGACATGAACCACATCTTACTTGTTACTAGACATGTATATGTATTAATCTTGACATGATTGGTTCATCATATTCCGGATTGATTTTATATGTAACATAACTTGAAACCTTGGGTTAGGGGAGAACTAAATGGTGGACAAATATTGTATCGTGAAATGTTCAGGATAGGTTGCGCAACCGAAATAGGGGCCATCCGCAGGGGCGCCCGAATGGTACTGAGCCATCATCTGTTATTTAGTCCATATTGATGGGACGACCGATTACTCAGTAATCGGTATCTGCTTGAGTGCTTAGCGGCATGGCTGGTTCAGCGCCAGCATCTTGGCCGGGTCCCGGGTATGCACGGGTATTTTCACGATACAGGTTTATTTTTTCACCAGTTAGTTCAAATATAAAATAAAATATGATATTAAGTTAGACTTGATATGCATGTATATCCCTGCTTGATATTTTTACTTAATTATTACTTCTCCCCATACATGTGCATATGATTTTTACATCAATTCATATTTTACTTGTTAGTGCATATTGCACACTCCCTACGATACAGCTTTATTTCTTCACCAGTTAGCTTAAATATAAAATAAAATATGATATTAAGTTAGATTTGATATGCATGTATATCCCTACTTGATATTTTTACTTAATCATTACTCTTTCTCATACATGTGCATATGATTTTTACATCAATTCATATTTTACTTGTTAGTGCATATTGCACACTCCCTATGATACAGGTTTATTTATTAACCAGTTAGTTCAAATATAAAATAAAATATGATATTAAGTTAGACTTGATATGCATGTATATCCCTACTTGATATTTTTACTTAATCATTACTCTTTCTCATACATGTGCATATGATTTTTACATCAATTCATATTTTACTTGTTAGTGCATATTGCACACTCTCTATGATATATGTTTATTTCTTCACTATTTAGTTTAAAACATTAACTAAAATAAGATATTAATTTAGACTTGATATGCATGTACATTCTTCTTTGATATCATTACTTGAACATTTAATATTTTCCACACATACGCATACTTTCATATCCACACTCATATCTAACCTATTTGTTTATATTACACGCTCCGTACTTCTTATTGTTTTACTTGCCGAGTTTGACCATGAGCTCCCCACACGCTCAGGTACTGAAGATGTGAGCGAGGATCCGTCATTGCACGATCCGTACTTTTTAGAGCAGGTTGAGCAGTAGTAGATTTATAAGCCACCTCTTTTGTATTTTTGGTTTGGTATGTATCACCCCTTTGAAACTTTATTTTCAACTTTTATATCAGTATTGTATTTGTTGCTTCTTATGATAGACATGTATATCTTCTTTTTTATATGGCAGTAGACTAACTTCCAAAATCCTGGTTGATGACTAGTATTCAGTTCCATTCATTTCTTCATTTACATACTTATAGGACTCGTGCACGTCGACTTACACGTGCTCGCCGGTCACTTCGTTTTCGTATCCCTCCGGAAAATGGGGCGTTAAAGAGTGGTATCAGAGCTCTAGGTTAATTTAGGATGTCTTTAGGACTACTGTCATATATAAACATGTCCAAAATTTTCTTTGATTTGAAATCTTATCTTGGTCCTATTATTAGTTAATTTTCTATCTTGCCTTCTTTTTTATCCATATATATATATATATCTTTTGATTTTCTAATGTATCTAGTCTTGTACTTCTGGTATTCGAGTCCTATTGAGTTGACGTGGTAATTATAGAGTTTATTCTCAGTCGACAACAATTACAGTCATTCATTAGAACTATAACAAGCGGATTAATGAGATACCCCATAGTAAATTTTCGACTAAAATCATATACTTTCGCTATAATGAGTCTTATCTATTAGCATGACAATAATTGATTTGAAGGTAATTATTGCAGCTATTCGCAAGGATCTTAATAAGTGAGACTTATGATATTTTTTTTTCCATCATATATCTTTGATTATTTATCCCACTAGTTTAGATAGTATGACAAGTTAGTTTTTAATTATATTCTGATTGGAACTATTTTCTCAATAACCAAATTCTTATCAATTGATTGATATCTTATTACTCCAATCAGTAAAAAAAAAAATTTGAGGACGAAAATTTTTTGTAAGGAGGGTAGAACGTAACAACTAATTTCATCATAACTTACATTTTTTATTAGATTAATCCCAAAATGAATGTGTTGTGTTTATCTCATTTCTCTATATTTTTGTGATTTTCTTAACATTTTTAATATAGTCACTTAAAATAATATTATTTTAATCATCAGTGGGTCCTACACATATTTTTACTAGTCTCTCTTCTTTTGACTTGTAAAGATGAAGTTTGACTTTTTTTTGGGTTAGTTTAATTCGAAATTATAACCTTAAACAACTCTAATAATTTATTATTACTATTAATTTGTCATATACATATTTTGTTTTATTCACCCATACCTTACTTTACCATACTTGTCTTTTGGACAAACATGACAAACCATCATCTAATCCTCCATATCCCTCATTTATTATATTTTTTCTTCCTTTCTTTTCATTTATTTTCTCTCCTTCATTTTTCATTCATCTCTTCCTTATATATATATTTTTTACTCCAACTCAAGAGAAGAAGAAAAGAGAAGAAGAAAAGGAGAAGAAATTGTTTCGCCTCAAAATATGCTTATCTTTCTACTATCAAGGCAAGTAAAATCACATCCACTCTCATATTTTTTCTAACTCTAATTGTTTATGGTTAACTTAGAATCTTGATTTGTTAAAACTTAAAAAGATAATGTCTCTATACAAAAATCTCTATGATTATTCTAGAAAAATAAAAATATGATTTTTACACTTTACTCTATGTTTATATATCAAATTTATCATTTTATTTATAATCTCTCATTCTTAAATTATAAGTAGTAAAGTTAAACTATATACTTAATTTTTAATTTTATTTTGTAACTAAAATCTTTTATAGCCAATTTAGAATCTTGATTTGTTTAATTTTAGAAATGTGATATCTTTATACAAAATTCTCTATGATTATTTTAAATATAAAAATATGATTCTTACACTCTACTCTATGTTTATGTATTAAATTTATGATTTTATTTATGATCTTCTATGCTTAAACTATAAGTTACAAACTTAAACTATATGTTTTATTTTGAAATTACAAAGAAACCATCTTTATGAATGTTCATTATATTGGATATAAATTTGAAGTTTCCTACATAAGTTCTTTTTGTTTAATGCAATGATTTTAAAATCATTTTCCACTTGCCATTAGAAAATATGTATATATATACATTTATTTATTTATTCATTATCATATTTTAAAGAGAGAATTTCATATAAGTTTAACATTAAATTTACTAAAATATTTCTTTTATGCAAGCTATTATATTAGGTCATAATTTCTTTTTATGCTAATCTATGTTTACTAGAAAAATATATACATGAGTAAGATTTAATCAACTTACATACATCAAATTATATCAAATTATATAATACATCAAATGATATAATTTGATGTATGTTGCACAAGTGACTAGTATGTATATGTCAAGGCAAGTATGATGGAGTGTCAAAATCAAGTTAACAGGCAAGTTAGGATTCATGGTATTGTCAAAACATGTGTATGTACTAATAAGAAAAATTCGGTATATTTTCATATATATTGTACAATTGACTAGTATGTATATGTCAAGGTAAGTATGATAGGTATAAAATACTAGAATGTATTATGGAAATAATGATAATATATGTAAACCACACATATATACAATTATGCATATAAATATGTATGTAAGTGGGCATTAGGGTGTAAAAATATTTTTGATTATCATGCATGTGAATCATACATATAGAATTATACATATAAACACATATTAGGTAAGTGGTTACTAAATTGTAAAAATAGAAATTAAATAGGCTTAACACTATTATAACGATTGATTTAATAATGTATGAATTTTTTAAATTCTAGAATGATTTATGGTATGGAAAGTAGCAAATTTATTAAATCTTACTCATGTATATATTTTTCTAGTAAACATAGATTAGCATAAAAAGAAATTATGACCTAATATAATAGCTTGCATAAAAGAAATATTTTAGTAAATTTAATGTTAAACTTATATGAAATTCTCTCTTTAAAACATGATAATGAATAAATAAATAAATGTATATATATACATATTTTCTAATGGCAAGTGGAAAATGATTTTAAAATCATTGCATTAAACAAAAAGAACTTACGTAGGAAACTTCAAATTTATATCCAATATAATGAACATTCATAAAGATGGTTTCTTTGTAATTTCAAAATAAAACATATAGTTTAAGTTTGTAACTTATAGTTTAAGTATAGAAGACCATAAATAAAATCATAAATTTAATACATAAACATAGAGTAGAGTGTAAGAATCATATTTTTATATTTAAAATAATCATAGAGAATTTTGTATAAAGATATCACATTTCTAAAATTAAACAAATCAAGATTCTAAATTGGCTATAAAAGATTTTAGTTACAAAATAAAATTAAAAATTAAATATATAGTTTAACTTTACAACTTATAATTTAAGAATGAGAGATTATAAATAAAATGATAAATTTGATATATAAACATAGAGTAAAGTGTAAAAATCATTTTTTTATTTTTCTAGAATAATCATAGAGATTTTTGTATAGAGACATTATCTTTTTAAGTTTTAACAAATCAAGATTCTAAGTTAACCATAAACAATTAGAGTTAGAAAAAACATGAGAGTGGATGTGATTTTACTTGCCTTGATAGTAGAAAGATAAGCATATTTTGAGGCGAAACAATTTCTTCTCCTTTTCTTCTTCTCTTTTCTTCTTCTCTTGAGTTGGAGTAAAAAATATATATATAAGGAAGAGATGAATGAAAAATGAAGGAGAGAAAATAAATGAAAAGAAAGGAAGAAAAAATATAATAAATGAGGGATATGGAGGATTAGATGATGGTTTGTCATGTTTGTCCAAAAGACAAGTATGGTAAAGTAAGGTATGGGTGAATAAAACAAAATAAGTATATGACAAATGAATACTAATAATAGATTATTAGAGTTGTTTAAGGTTATAATTTCAAATTAAACTAATCCAAAAAAAAGTCAAACTTCATCTTTACAAGTTAAAAGAAGAGAGACTAGTAAAAATATGTGTAGGACCCACCGATGATTAAAATAATATTATTTTAAGTGACTATCTTAAAAATTTAAAGAAAATCACAAAAATATAGAAAAATGAGATAAACACAACACATTCATTTTGAGATTAATCTGATATCAAGAATGTAAGTTATAATGAAATTAGGTTGTTACAGAGCATCTAAGCATGTATCTGTGTATTTAATGTCAACATGCACAGGAGCATCAGGTGCTGTGAATGTATGGATAAGCGCATAGATGTTTGTTTTGCATGCATGGATGCATGCATGTGCAGGTGCATCTACATATTTATACATATGCATGATACATGCTTGCATGTAGCTTTCACATTCATATGCACACATATTGTAATAACCTAATTTTATCATAACTTATATTCTTGATATCAAATTAATTCCAAATTGAATGTGTAGTATTTGTCTCATTTTTCTATATTTTTGTGATTTTCTTGAAATTTTTAAGATAGTAACTTAAAATAATATTATTTTAATCACCGGTGGGTCCTACACATACTTTTACTAGTCTCTCTTCTTTTGACTTGTAAAGATGAAGTTTGACTTTATTTGGGTTAGTTTAATTTGAAATTATAGTTTTAAACAACTTTAATAATCTATTATTATTAGTCATTTGTCCTATTCCTATTTTGTTATTATTCACCCATGCCTCCTTCACCATGCTTGTCCTTTGCCCAAGCATGACAAACCATCATATTACCCCCATATCTCTATTTTATCTATATTTTTTTCTTCCCTTCATTTCATTTATTTTCTTTCCTTTATTTTTCATTCCTATCTTCCTTTTATTTATTTATTTTTACTCAAACTCAAGAGAAGAAGAAGAAAGAGAAGAAGAATAAGAAAAAAGAAGAAAAAGAAAAGAAGAAAAAGTTCTCTAGCCTCAAAATAGGTTAGCTTCCCTAACCAATCAAGGTAAGTAAAATCACATCCACTCTAATGTTTTATTTCTAACTCTAATTGTTTATGGTTAACTTAGAATCTTCATTTGTTAAAACTTAAAAAGATAATATCTCTATAAAAAAAAAATCTCTATGATTATTCTAGAAAAATAAAAATATGATTTTTACACTTTACTCTATGTTTATGTATTGAATTTATTATTTTATTTATAATCTCTCATTCTTAAACTACAAGTTGTAAAGTTAAACTATATGCTTAATTTTTAAATTATAAAAATGACACCTTTATGAATGTTCATCATATTGGATATAAATTTGAAGTTTTCTACATAAATTCTTTGTGCATAATATAATGATTTAAAAATCATTTTCCACTTGCCATTAGAAAATAGATATATATATATATATGTATTCATAATCATGTTTTAAAGAGAAGATTTCAAATAAGTTTATATATTAAATTGTTAAAATATTTCTTTTATACGAGATATTATGTTAGGTCATAATTATTTTATGCTAATCCATGTTTACTTGAAAAATATATACATTAGTAAGATTTAATAAATTTGCTACTTTCCATACCATGAAATCATTCTAGAATTTGAAAAATTCATACATTGTTAAAACAATCGTTATAATAGTGTTAAGCCTATTTAATTTTTATTTTTACAATTTAGTACCCACTTACCAATATGTGTTTATATGCATAATTATATATATATGATTCACATGCATGATCATCAAAGATATTTTTACACTTACATACATGTTTATATGCATAATTGTATATATGTGTGGTTTACATACATGATCATTATTTTCATAATACATTCTAGTATTTTATGGCTATAATGCTTGCCTTGACATATACATACTAGTCACTTGTACAACATATATGAAAATATGCCGAATTTTTCTTGTTAGTACATACACATATCTTGACAATGCCATGGATCCAAACTTACCAATTAACTTGATTTTGACACTCCATCATACTTGCCTTGATATATACATACTAGTCACTTGTGCAACATACATGAAATTATACCGGATTTTCCTTATTAGTACATATACATGTCTTGATAATGCCATGGATCTTGACTTGCTTATTAACTTGATTTTGACACTCCATCATAGTTGTCTTAACATATACATACTAATTATTTGTACAAGATACATGAAAATATGTCGGATTTTCCTTGTTAGTACATACACATGTCTTGATAGTGTCATGGATCCTGACTTGTATGTTAACTTGATTTTGACATGGACCATATCATACTTGTTACAGACATATATATGTATTAATCTTGATATGATTGGTTCATCATATTCCGGATTGATTTCCATGTAATATAACTTGAAATCTTGGGTTATGAGAGAACTAAAGGGTGGACAAATATTGTATCGCGAAATGTTTAGAATAGGTTGCGCAACCGAAATAGGGGCCCATCCGCGGGGGCGCCTGGATGGTACTGAGTTATCATCTCTAGTTTAGTCCATGTTGATGGGACGACCGATTACTCAGTAATCGGTATCTGCTTGAGTGCTTAGCGGCACGGCTGGTTCAGCGCCAGCATCTTGGCCGGGTCCCGGGTATGCACGGGTATTTTCACGATACAGGTTTATTTCTTCACCAGTTAGTTCAAATATAAAATAAAATATGATATTAAGTTAGACTTGATATGCATGTATATCCCTACTTGATATTTTTACTTAATCATTACTTTTTTCCATACATGTGCATATGATTTTTATATCAATTCATATTTTACTTGTTAGTGCATATTGCACACTCCCTACGATTCAGATCTATTTCTTCACCAGTTAGTTCAAGATAAAATAAAATATGGTATTAAGTTAGACTTGATACGCATGTATATCCCTATTTGAAATTGTTACTTAATCATTACTGTTTTCCATAAATGTGCATTTATTTTTTACATCAATTCATATTTTACTTGCTAGTGCATATTACACACTCTCTACGATAAGAGTCTATTTCTTCACCATTCAGTTCAAAACATAAACTAAAATAAGATATTAATTTAGACTTGATATGCATGTATATTCTTTCTTGATATCATTATTTGATCATTTAATATTTTCTAAATATGCGCATACTTTCATATCCACACTCATATCAAACATATTTGTTTATATTACACGCTCCGTACTTCTTATTGTTTTACTTGCCGGGTTTGAACCTGAGTTCCCCCACACGCTCAGATACTGAAGATGTGAGCGATGATCTGTCATTGCACGATCCGTACTTTCTAGAGCAGGCCGAGCAGCAGTAGATTTATGTAATAACATAATTTTATCATAATTTACATTCTTAATATCAGATTAATCCCAAAATGAATGTATTGTGTTTGTCTCATTTTTCTATATTTTTGTGATTTTCTTAAAATTTTTAAGATAGTCACTTAAAATAATATTATTTTAATCACCGATGGGTCGTACACATATTTTTACTAGTCTCTTTTCTTTTAACTTGTAGAGATAAAGTTTGACTTTTTTTGGATTAGTTTAATTTGAAATTATAACTTTAAACAACTCTAATAACCTATTATTAGTATTCATTTGTTTTATGCCTATTTTGTTTTATTCACCCATATCTTACTTTACCATGCTTGTTCTAGGACAAGCATGACAAACCATCATCTAATCCCCCATTTCTCTCCTTTATTATATCTTTTTCTTCCCTTCCTTTCATTTTTTTTCTCTCCTTCATTTTTTATTCATCTCTTCCTTTTATTTTTTTACTCCAACTCAAGAGAAGAAGAAAAGAGAAAAGAAGAAAAGAAGAAGTTATTTAGTCTCAAAATAGGCTTATCTTCCTACCCATCAAGTCAAGTAAAATCACATCCACTCTCATATTTTTTCTAACTCTAATTGTTTATGATTAACTTAGAATCTTGATTTGTTAAAACTAAAAAAAAAAAGATAATGTCTCTATACAAAAATCTCTATGATTATTCTAGAAAAATAAAAATATGATTTTTACACTTTACTCTATGTTTATATATCAAATTTATCATTTTATTTATAATCTCTCATTCTTAAATTATAAGTTGTAAAGTTAAACTATATGCTTAATTTTTAATTTTATTTCGTAACTAAAATCTTTTATAGCCAATTTAGAATCTTGATTTGTTTAATTTTAGAAATGTGATATCTTTATATAAAATTCTCTATGATTATTTTAAATATAAAAATATGATTCTTACACTCTACTCTATATTTATGTATTAAATTTATGATTTTATTTATGGTCTCCTATGCTTAAACTATAAGTTACAAACTTAAACTATATGTTTTATTTTGAAATTACAAAGAAACCACCTTTATGAATGTTCATCATATTGGATATAAATTTGAAGTTTTCTACATAAGTTTTTCTTCTATAATGCAATGATTTTAAAATCATTTTCTACTTGCCATTAGAAAATATGTATATATATACATTTATTTATTTATTCATTATCATGTTTTAAAGAGAGAGTTTCATATAAGTTTTACATTAAATTTCCTAAAATATTTCTTTTATGCAAGTTATTATATTAGGTCATTATTCATTTATGCTAATTCATATTTACTTGAAATATATATACATTAGTAAGGTTTAATAAATTTGCTACTTTCCATACCATGAAATCATTCTAGAATTTGAAAAATTCATATATTGTTAAAACAATCGTTATAATAGTGTTAAATCTATTTAATTTCTATTTTTACAATTTAGTACCCACTTACCTAATATGTGTTTATATGCATAATTGTATATGTATGATTTACATATATGATCATCAAAGATATTTTTACACCCTAATGCCCACTTACATACATGTTTATATGCATAATTGTATATATGTGTGGTTTATATACATGATCATTATTTCCATAATACATTTCAGTATTCTATGACTATCATACTTGCCTTGACATTTACATACTAGTAACTTGCACAACATACATGAAAATATGCCGAATTTTTCTTATTAGTACATATACATGTCTTGACAATTTCATGGATCCTAACTTGCCTGTTAACTTGATTTTGACACTCTATCATACTTGCCTTGACATATACATACTAGTCACTTGTGCAATATACATGAAATTATACCGGATTTTTCTTATTAGTACATACACATGTCTTGATAATATCATGGATCTTGATTTTGACACTCTATCATACTTGCCTTGACATATACATACTAATTACTTGTATAAGATACATGAAAATATGCCGGATTTCCCTTGTTAGTACATACACATGTTTTGATAGTGCCATGGATCCTGACTTACCTGATAACTTGATTTTGATATGGACCACATCTTACTTGTTACTAGACATGTGTATGTAGAAATCTTGACATGATTGGTTCATCATATTCCGGATTGATTTCCATGTAATATAACTTGAAACCTTGGATTATGGGAGAACTAAAGGGTGGACAAATATTGTATCGTGAAAGGTTTAGGATAGGTTGCGCAACCGAAATAGGGGTCCATCCGCGGGGGCGCCCGGATGGTACTGAGCCATCATCTTTTGTTTAGTCCATGTTGATGGGACGACCGATTACTCAGTAATCGGTATATACTTGAGTGTTTAGCGGCACGGCTGGTTCAGCGCCAGCATATTGGCCGGGTCCCGGGTATGCACGGGTATTTTCACGATACAGGTTTATTTCTTCACCAGTTAGTTCAAATATAAAATAAAATATAATATTAAGTTAGACTTGATATGCATTAGTTTCCATACTTGATATTGATCACATACAGGTTTATTTCTTCACCAGTTAGTTCAAATATAAAATAAAATATAATATTAAATTAGACTTGATATGCATTAGTCTCCATACTTGATATTGATCACATACAGATTTATTTCTTCACCAGTTAGTTCAAATATAAAATAAAATATGATATTAAGTTAAACTTGATATGCATGTATATCTCTGCTTGATATTGTTACTTGATCGTTTAATATTTTTCACACATGCGCATACTTTCATATCCAACTCATATCTTACTTATTTGTTTATATTATACACTCTCTACCTTTTATTGTTTTACTTGCCGGGTTTGACCCTGAACTTCCCCACACGCTCAGCTACTAAATATGTGAGCGAGGATCCGCCATTACACGATCCGTACTTTCTAGAGCAGGCCGAGCAGCAGTAGATTTATAGGCCTCCGCTTTTGTATTTTTGGTTTGGTATGTATCACCCCTTTGGGATTTTATTTTCAACTTTTGTATCAGTATTGTACTTATTGTTTCTTATCTTAGACATGTATATCTTCTCTTTTATATGGCAGTAGACTAACTTCCAAAATCCTGGTAGATGACTAGTATTTAGTTCAATTCATTTTTGCTTTTACATACTTATAGGCCTCGTGCACATCGACTTACACATGCCCACCGGTAACGCACTCCGTTTCCATATCTCTCCGGAAAATGGGGCGTTACAATTTATAGGCCTCCGCTTTTGTATTTTTGGTTTGGTATGTATCACCCTTTTGAGACTTTATTTTCAACTTTTGTATTAGTATTGTACTTGTTACTTCTTATCTTAGATATGTATATCTTCTCTTTTATATGGCAGTAGACTAGTTTCCAAGATCCTAGTTGATGACTAGTATTCAGTTCCATTCATTTCTTCTTTTACATACTTATAGGTCTCGTGCACGTCGACTTACACGTGTCCGCCGGTAACGCACTCCGTTTTCGTATGCCTCCGGAAAATGGGGCGTTACACATATCTCTATATAAGTATCATGCATCTATCATTCATGTATATGTTATATATGCATGCCTGTGTTTACTGTTCCTGTATAAACATATGAAAGAGTATATATACATCATTTAAATATAAATATGTATGTCACGCGCATGCTTAACTGTATGCATGAAAAATATAACATACATGTGTTATGCATGGATGCACACGGTATGCACAGAAAAATATATTTTATGTATGTGAATTTTTGTACGCATATGTAGTGAGCCAATACACGCAAACTTGCATACATGCACTTGACTGATGAATGATATGTATGTAGATATCATGCATGCTGCTATCAAAAGGATTGCATGATTAGTTTACTAACAGACACAGATTCCCAATCAACAACATGCCACTTCTAGATCCACGTGAGACTTTGAGAGTCTGAGAGAATAACTTCTAAAACTCCTTAACGCGACATTTTGGTCTTACATGCTCCAAGTAGGTATTCAGTAGAAGCCCAAGGGCCAGGCTTTGTTTTTAGCTATTGCAGGCATCATATATGCCTAAGCAACCTATACAGTACCTTTTTTAGTAAAATCAGGATATCTAATACTCAAAGAGCAGCAGGCTATTCCAGTACATGTGTATTTTCCTCCACCAAAAATCCCCTTGCAGTACGTGTAAACAAAGGGAATAATTAGTTTCATCTAGTGGGGCACACAAATATGAAAATGGATATTAGTGTGACATTAAACTCAACATCCATACACAACAAAAAATGAATTTTGGATCCACATTGCATATGGATAATAACAGGATACTTTTTAATACAGCTAATGATTGGTAAGAAAAATAAGTTCGAACTTCAAATTTCACCCTTTTCTCATGTTATATCGAGAAAACATACAGAGATTACATTAGCTACTGACCATGATGTTACATGACTTACTACTAAATACTTTTTTAGGTAGCATAATTCAAATTTAGCGGACTTGCCTTTGGTTTAACCAATTGAGGGACATTGTATCAAAGTCAAGACCAATATAAGCTGTTCTGTATATTTTGCAAATTAAAATAAAATAATTACTATGAACTCCTCTTAGAAACAAAGGCATGTTACATGTTGACTAAAATGCATAAAAAACCATCAGGTCAATCTCAAGGCAGCATGTTGGCCAAAGGAACCGGTTCAGCCGCAGTCAAAGAATGCATGAAATTGAAATTAATTTTCACCTTTAATCGGCAAAGAGAGAGTCAGTTAGTAAAATTCAGCACCTTTCAACAAAAAATAAATTCAGAGACAATAAAAAGAAAATAGCTCTATATGATGCCCCAAGAATTGGTAGCACTAGAAAATTAGAAAATACAACAACAAAAAAAAGGTACCTGTTCATTTTTTTCCCTTTCTCATCAAGAAGTTGTAGCATTGAATTCTTCATTGAAAAATGCCACGTTAGTGGGACAGGTCTTCTATTGGATGTTACCAATTCTGTTTTACCATGAATCTAAATCAAATGACAAAAGAAATAAAGTGAGGAGCTTAATATGCGTGTACGAAAGTTGGCTGTGCAGAAATAAGATGGAATGAACATAAGAAAATTTCCACAAGGACAAGTAAAAGATAAATGCAAAACATACGCAAGTAAGATTTCATGATTAGTCTGAGAAACAAAATCACATGAGCTATGAGCTTGGCTAGTCTGAGAAACAAAATCTCATAAAGAAAGCTATGAGCTTGTTGTGGTCGTTCTTTTTCAATAAACTCAGTGTTCATGCCAATCCCTAATTCTGGAAACAAAAATAGATACAATATAACATGAAGTAGGGATATAATATAACACGAAGTAGCTATATTTCCTGCTCATACATTTGACCATAAGAAATGAGAAAAGATTGCTTTTTATTGAGCAAACATAAGCAATACAACTGCTGCACTAAATGAAGGGCTCCTCATTAAATAAGAACCTGAAAGCAAAATCCTGTGATATCAACATTATAGAAACCAACAGCAAGTAGTGCTTTTCAGTAATTAAAGAAATAAATTATAAATTCGAATATTGCTAGATAAAGATGGCACAGCAATTATAAGCTATGAAGCAGCTTTTGATTCCATATGATCGTGCATTCATTGTTGTTACTGCCATATCAGTCTATCACATATTCTTGTGCTCTGCGATAGGGGACGTTACTGATAGATAGTACAACCAGCCAATAGTTATCATAAATGTACAGCTTGATCAGTGAAAAGACAGTAAAGGAAAGAGAAATGCCATGAGCACCCCTTTTGTCTACCCATTTGAGTACCCAAACAAATTTTAAGGAGATTGCAAGGGGATTTTTGCAAAATTGATTAGCAATTTTCAAAGATCCCCTTTTTTCACTCCGAAAATGACGTGGGTACTCAAATGGGTACTTGTGTCGGTACGCGTAGCAGTGCTCTAAAAGAAAGTCATAGGAGGTTTGTGATGCTAAATTATGAATCGTGTTATTCTCCTGGTCCAGGACATTTAGCTAGTTGGGCATTTAGTACAAGAATTCAGAGATGAGAACCTCCCTGACATAGTAGCTCAACTGTATTCTCAAGTTGAAGACTTGTTCTTTCAGTTGACATTCAATAGTGATACTGGGGCATTCCAAACAATGTTCAATCACTGGGTGAATCAAATCTTCCTACATTAAGGTAGTGGACGAGCACAAGACAAGAACCACTTATGTGCAAACAAGTTCAATAAGGTTAACAAGTAGTCACAATCATTTTCCACTTTTCCCATAATACATTGTACTTAAGGGTTTTAATAGCAAAAGTCCATGGATCATACTGTGGATCCTCTATTCTGGTGATTATATTGTTACTAATTATGTTCCTCCTTTCAATAAAGAGCTATCTATACAAATAAGTCGAGATATTTGCTGACTTGGCAAGTCTCCTAATTCTAGTGGAATTGAACTCCTTTAGCAGGAAAAAAGATCCCTTCAGAAAGACCAAGCTAACATCCTACCTGAAGTAGGCTAAGTTTGTCACTTGAAGATGCCTGTGCTCAGGGATCTGACCCCAACTTGATGTCTATGAGATCTCTTCCCAGGCATATGGAGTTCAAAAACAGACTGGTGACTCTATTGTTGCTTGGAAGAAGGTCAAGCAGATGCTTGATTGCTTGAAGGTCTAGCCAGACCTCTTCTGGCCACGTTGTTGCTGCTTTTCCAAGGTTTTGGGCCTCAAAAATCTAAAAGGAGATCCTCATGGATCAGGACTATTATTTGTGAAGCTTTCTAGATTACCTCGCGACCGATAGCTAAAGCTTTTGGCAAAGCAATTTTGTGATGTTCTCACAGAGCTTTAAGGTCAAGAGGCCCTGCATTTAAGTCTTGCTATTGTAATTCAAAACTTTCTTATTTACCCCCATATAACTTTGCAAGATAATCATATTCAAGTTGGAGGCTCTTCCATGTTGCCCAGTAACCAATGAGAGAGCCAGTGTTAATCTAAGCTTGCTTGACATGCAATGTCAGCTTACCTGTAAGCTTAAGATCTTCAGAAAAGTGGTTACCTAATAATAATCATGCATATTGACCGGTAAACATGTAGGTCTGGATTCAGACAAGGAGAATGTAATAGCGTGTATTCTCCTATTGGCATATTGCTACTGCTAAGCACCAGGCCTCAGGAAGTCCCATTAGTATTGGCATGCTGTGAAGAGGGCTCGACACAAAGGTCATCCTAAGGAATTGAAGGGGAGCAGGATCAAGCACTGGTTAGGAAAATGATTCATAACAATTTCACAATCAATAAAATACTCACTGCCAAAGGGACAACTTTATTGCCATCAAATTTACCACCGTGTCACTAGAAATCTAGTTTAACCTACGTATTATTGCAATCATTAACCATGCAGAAAACCCAGACGTATGCTTAATCACCTATACCTCTACCTATCTATCAAACTATTACCTAACCAAAAGCACTCTCGGTCCAGCTATCTATTTCTAACAAACTCGATTGGTTTTCTTCACAGTTTGCCCTTGAAAAAGCAATAGAAATATTTAGCCAAGAGCAGCACTGAGACTCTGAATCAAGTAAGACACTCTCGGCGGAATTACCAGTACAAGCCAATCACACTTAACTAATTAAAAAAAAAAAAAAACGTTTTTGCTTATACCATGTTCTCTGGCAGCACAATACTTTCTCAAGAAAGACAGTTTTTCTTTTTTCTATTTTTTTCTTTTTTCTTTTTGACTTTTAATTGTGAGTTACTTGAAGCACAACCAGTAATTCATGTGTCGTGATTTGACAATGGGTATGAATCCAGGATTCTACATTACCTGCCCTATCCAACCAGCCAACTCATCTGGATTTGCAACTGTTGCTGAAAGACATATAAGCTGCACTTCCTTCGGACAGTATATAACCTGAATTATATATAATTACCCACTTCAAACAAATAGTCAATAGTAAAAAATTATAGAAGAAAAAATAATACACAAAAGAAAATTAAATCAAATGAAGCAAAGATCAGAGTACATACTATCTCTTCCCAAACAGTGCCCCGAGATATGTCACTAAGATAGTGTACTTCATCCAGAACAATGACATCAACATGAAACAATTTCCCCCCAGAAGATGTCATTCCAACACTGTAAAGTACAACTAAAGAATCACCTCAACTTCAATTACATTTTCTGTTTTTCTTGATGTGTGTGAGAAGGAGATGGCATGAAATAGGAATACATAGATGAATGAGAAGACATGAGATATATAGACTTCAATTTTTATGTGTGTACGTCAGTGTGAAGCCAGATGGCAAATATGCTGTAATGCCTACGGAAATTTTCACAGCAACTGATCAAATATTTTTCACATAATATGGCTTACAACTCAATGAGAAAGCACAAGAACATATGTAAAATAAAAAAATGAAAATACTAAAACGAATGTCAAGTACATGCAGCCAGAGCACATGGTGAGCTTAAATTTTCTTATATTATATGCTTCCAAGATAAGACAGAGTGGAAATTCTACCTGCGAGTTGGCTAAGCCCAATTATATTCACTTGATATGCTCCTCTACAACTAATAAAAGGATGAAGGCTATTCAGTTATTTGTGCACAAATAACAATGCTTTTTCTTGCCTATCATCTGCTCACAGAAGATAGAGAAAAACAACTGATTTCCACAATGTTCTCACAATTCCTTGAGTCCTAGTCTGACAAGGAACGCTTTAACATCCAAGCTAAACCTTTTATCCAACTTGACAAGTCACAATTTTATCCACTATATAAATATTCTTAGCCTGCACACAATGATTACTTTCTGTGGGATAACTTCAACCATGTGCAACATGTAAATGTCTACCTCCGATACCCCATTATGAGTGTGCTTTAAAACAACCATTAAACAATTTTATCGAAGGTTAACATAAGATGATTAATTTTCCATCCGAACCTTCAGAGAATATCAGGAAAATTCATAATTCATAAGATGTTAAAATTCAAAATTCATAATATCAAAATAAAATTAAATATGATAAGCACACAATGATTAATTTTCCATCCGAACCTTCAGAGAATATCAGGAAAATTCATAAGATGTTCATAAAAGGTTGGTACAGTAGGTAACTTTTGGGTATGGCAGTTGGGAGATCTTGCTAAACTTTTTGGACCAGCATCACAGGATTTAACATCACATGATCTCTTTCAACCTCATTTACAAGAAAAGCATACTGCTTTTCTCAAGTTCACTTGAATACTTTAGTCCCATAAACCTCTCAGAAGTTATACTAGTAATTACATACTTCTGATTTCTCTTTTGCTCTAACATCTGTACTATATAAAATTGGCAACTGTAATATCAAGTTTAGACTCTGTCCTCAAAATGCACATAGGAAAAAAACAAAGACTAGAAAAGGAAATCTTATCATAAATAAGAACGATAAGTTTTCGTGCATGGTCTTGTTTGGTTCCCTAAAATTTCCCCTGGGAAACCTATTGAGAAAATATTTCCGTGTATGTCCAGTTTCCATTCTTACCAAGGTTCCAAAACGCTTTTGCTATAAACTCAGGATATTTCATATCATTGACCTGGTAGAGATCAGATTTCAGTTACATGACTTCCAGCACAATCTCCTCAATCATACATTCATCTTTCTCTGTCAGTTCCGGGCCTATGGATTGTTACCACACTTTTTCATCTCCTTTTTGCTACCTATTTGATGTTAATAGGAACTTGTGCTTCTCTCCCTTGTTAGGAAATATAATTCTCCCTTCAATTTATTGCCCTCTACAAAGCATTTTGCAGAGCAAAACAGTCCATTTAAAGTAGCTATAGACTTACGCTATAACAATTAACAAGCTTTATTTTTTTTAATTCATTTCAAGCAAGAATAACATGCCCAACAAAATACAGTTGTGTATTCCAAAATTGGAAATGCAAACCCAATGCCTTCTAACAGTTGAAAATAAATCAGCACACTATAACAGTACTTTTTATGTTATTTTATGTTATGTCACATTATATTACGCTATGTTACATTATTTGCTGTTAATTTTTTTAAGTAATTCCAAATTATTGTTAGTTATTTACTTTATTGGTAGCTAATTGCTTTAATTTCTTTATTTGATTATTTGTTGTCTGCTTATTTGATTGTTTGTGGAATTGTTAACTTGCTAATTTACAATTGTTTACATGTTTACTTTTTATAATTTCTTTTCGGTTATTGGATTTCTTATTTGATATTGATTCTATTAAACTCTTAGCTGAACTGTAATAAACAATTACAAATAAGATGACCTGAGCAATATAATATAAATTATAACATTGCTGATTACTGAAACTAAAACAAATAAATTTAAATTTTGTTTTCTTTTATATAGTGATGTTAATATAATTTATGAAGATAAATATGAAAATTTTTGTGAAACTTGTTCGAAACTTTCAATAGTTTTTGAGTTATAGAATGTTATTTTATTCTTTTTTGTTGTTTTTAATTTTTTTCAATCTATAAAATTATTATATAGTTTTATATTTATTTTTATTGAATAAATAGGAAATTGCATAACCTACTTATGTGTTATGTTATATGCGATGTAAGATAATGAAGACAAAACATTATTGGTGGTATACTTGATCGTGAGCTATAGCCTGTCTTCCAACGACCACTTCCGCCACCTCCAGACGTCGAAGAAATCAAATAACCTCTATGTAAAGATAGAAAAAGACTCCTTTGGACAGACAGAGATCCTATTCCTAGGGGTTACCGTTGTTGCTATTTTAAACATTGCTTCCAATAAATATTGACTAAACTTGAAACTAGGGTCTAAAAGGTGCGGCAGCTTTCGAAAAACATATCTTATCTGTTAATTGGTTTACTCAAGGAGATCTACAATACTGATCACCAAAGGTTTGATCAATTCAGAAACTCCCACGATCTAAGTCAAGAACCCATTTTGAGACCAAATGAAATATTCATGTATTCATGCACCTACTAGAAGGATACTTGGATTAATCAATATTTAGGTAGGAATTGATTTATATTGAATTAGGAATTAAAAGCATAGTACATGCCAATTGGATAAGAATAGTTGAGATTAATTATAGAAGTTAACTCCACGACATAATTACCAGCAACATAACTTCGTATGTTAACCACAAGGGGCGGAGAATTTTTCACTTCATACATAAGAAAATGGAGAGAAGTACATACAATGTTTATCAGAGAAGAAAGTTGATATTTGAGCATAAAAAGGAAAACTACCTTTGATATAACATGTTACGCAATATTTCAGTTGTCATGATTAGTATCTGGGCATCCTTGTTGATCGAAGAATCTCCAGTTAAAAGACCAACACTGTTTTCACCAAATGATTTCCTGCAAAAATTTGGTACAAGTGGTTTGTTAATACATAGTAGAACCATAAAGAAATAAAATCAAATGTTCAATTTATAGACAAGCAATTAAATTTACTATGTATTTCAACTATTCAATATAACAGCATTAAATCAAATTGGCTTGGTATTGTCATCTTTTCTAAGTTCGTCATAAACTACCTTATGTAATGCTAATACCCAGTAACCCACAAATGGAGCTCATGGAAATCAGAATTACGAGAAGCTTTATTTTCTCAAGGCATAATAGAGGTTGTTGTCAGTTGCAAAAGTTCATGACTTGTGAGGCGTTCTCCAAAGTCCAACTCCTTATAAGGTATAAGAGAAGAGATGGTAAAGCTGCAGACAAGCTAGAGCTTCCTCTTACCTCAGGAATACATCCTGTTTTTTTATGTCTCACAGCTTAATTGGGCAAGCATCAAGGAATGCAGGTCAATCTTCCTATTCACGTGAAAGAAAATCTGAACAGCCTGAGGCTAGTTTGAACAGAATGGATGTAAATTTTGAAAGAGGTTCCCTGTTTTAGGCCTTCAAACAAGGTTAAACTTTGGATACAGTTTAGGAGTTAGGACCTCAAGCCCTGTAGTTCACTAAAACACTTCTCTGGTTATATCCCAAGGTGTGGAGATTAAGTTTGCAGCTTAAGTGCTAACTTCCTGCTAGTGTGATGGATTATGCAGGCTAACTGAAATTTGGCCTTAAACAGAAGGACTTATAACGCATTTGGGTTAAAGAGGCAAGTGGCTGCCGTACTAGAATGCAAGCATAACTTTTATTCAACCAGGCTGGGGCACTATTAATGAGAAGATGCTACGTGCCACTATTCACAACTGATTCACTTCCCAACCATCTGAAACTCAGTTATTTTCCTTGACTGCTTGTATAAATAGCTTGAGATTATGAGAATTTCTTTTAGTCATGTACAGGGAAATATCTAGAGACCCACTTTATCCCAAAAACTTAAATTGTTCGGTTGCAGGCAAATTATGTATATCAAGCTAATTTAATATTTAGCGCTTGTTTGGACAAGACTCATCAATTTAAATCCAATATTCCACTTGCCAAAGGACTGACTCAATCTTAAAGATTGGTATGTTTGAATGCCATTTTTTAACCAAAATTCTGAGGATTAGAATCCAAAAATGATGCAGACTGGATGGGATAAGCTGCCGATTAGAACTGGAACAGTTAACCTTTCTCCTAGAATCCAATGGGATTCTCGAGTCCATAGATGAATGGCATCCACCAGATGATATAATTTTATAGATAAATAAGTCTACCTTCCAAGAGCCACAAAAGAGATTACATATACAAAATTAGAAAACTATCCTTCCAATAAAAGACTCCAAAATTAAATAGAACTCTAGGAATATTAAAATAAACTACAACTAGATTTTCGGCCTTTGAGAAGCTTTTTCTGAATATTCTGTAGATAGTCACAGGCTACATCGGGTGATGGTCATAAATCTCGTCACGTTGTTCCAACTGTCCTCATAATAGTGATTCTGGCACAAGAACAAAAGGTCGTAGGCCAAAACAGCACAGCCATGTTATTTCCTCCTTCATACAATCCAACCAGTCCCCATAGGCCATCGCTACTAGTTCTATATATTTATTAAAAAAAACAAAAGCTCAATTTTATGGATTAGAAAAAGGAAGGTCAATAACTCTTTTTAACCCAAAAGGTTTTCTTGGCTACATAACTACATTTTGAATAGCCACAGAGAAATTATGGTGAAGTTCCAAACAAGCCCTTGGATTACAATCCTAAGGATTATACCCTAAAAGAAACAAACAAACAATCCAAAGGATTCTCATCCTAAAATCCAAAGGATACTTATCCCTACCATCTAAACAACCCATTAACATTGAACTCCCCTTGCAGGCATTTGAACCACATGGAAAGGCCTCCAACTTTGAAATTCGCTTTGAAAGATGGGAAAAGAAATGTATTTTAAATTTATCTATGATGAGGTCAGAATCAAGGACCTTTTGAAACCAGGTGATCAATACCATGTCAAGAAGCCGCTTAACCCAAAAGCTTATGCCCTTATTTCATGGGCTAACAATGTCATATGCTAATTTAACAGCTTACAGAACTAAGGAGTGTTATCTCACTCAAAAGGTCTATTTACTCAATGAACTCATCCTCGTCTCGGTAACTCTTCCTCTTCCAAATAACTTGGGGTTTGATCTGCCCTTAGTGCCAATGTGGACCTTATATCCTAGACCTGAGATGGGCCTTAACACAAATTGTGATGGTAGCATCTAAACTATATCAGATTTTCCATTTAAGCATATACTTTACCACACGGTAAATTCACAATGAGTTTCACCTGATAAGAAAGCAAGTTTGTCCATAAAAACCCAGTTATTTGATATCTCAAATAGAACTCAAATAGAAATACCTAATAAGATTTTAATTAAGATTTAAGATTGATATGCTTCATACTAATTGTCAGGTGGAGGATAAAACAACCTCAAAAAGTTGCTAGCGGACAACCTTGCATCAACAGGAGATTAACTTTAGATCAACTTGAATATATGCTCGTGATTTAATGGTGACTCTTAGGCACCAAGACGACTTGTCTTAGCAAATCGTTCTCTAGGTCTAGAAAGCCAGGCTCCACTTGTTACTAAGCCGTTCAGTTTTCATAGCTCTTTTCATTCCCGAGGGAAGCTTAAATAGGCTACAAATGGAGTTGAAATAAAGGAAACTTGGGTATAAGTGCAGCCGTATTGTGCTATTATCTTTTTTCACGTTTAGTTTAATTTAATTCGGTTCTTAAGTACACAAATGCATTGCACATAAAAAAAGTTTGTTCACCTTGTTAGACGTCTAATGTCCTACTTCTAGTTTCCTATATAGTAGTGTTATATTGGATATGTTACTAATTGCTATTTAGTAGTAAGTTACTAGTTATGTCTATTTGTCTTCTACATACTTTATTACCTTCATTTTCTAAAGTTAGTAATGATAATATATCATTAGTTGCTTCATGATATGTTTTCTATCTACTTCATAACTTCATTCATGATGTATTGATATTTTCCTAGTACATTTTAGTTATTTATGGACTTTTACACTATGCCTAGATGTAAATTTTCAACGTTCGTAGTATTGTTAATCTGTTTTAAGTCTTTAAAACATTCTTTATCAATAGTTAACATTTATCATTCTTTAAGAATGTTCATCTAAATTAAATATTATTTACAAATTTACCTTGTAACTCCGCCAGTGCTGTGCTTAAAGATTTATCATTTTACTGTCTGTCCCAAACCAGAATAAAGGAGGAGGGTTGTGGTAGGCCGGTGACAGCCAGCGTAAAACATTGTCACATATTATGATATGAGCCAAAATATGAATTTCGTTGGGGCATTCCCTACTGAGCGATGCGCTACATCGGAGCCCGGATGTAGTGAAAAATGTGTGAGGGTTGCTAGGTCGTCGCTCAGAACCGACGCGCCACGTCGGCGTCCAGGTGTGGTGTCAAATGTAAGAGAGTTCTCACATTTTAATGAGCGGGTGGGAGTAAAGAAGTTAGTTCATAAACATAAATATAGATTTCAGTTGACATAGTGGAATATAGGTTCTCTTATAGGTATATTAGTAGAGTTAGTTGATGCTATGATTAGAAGAGGGGTTAATATTTTGTGCGTGCAGAAAACTAAGTGGGTAGGTGAGAAAGCTAAAGTCATAGAGTGTTGGAGTTATAAACTTTGGTATACGGATAGAGATAGAAATTGTAATGGGGTAGGTGTGATTATAGATAAATATTACTTGGAGATGTAGTAGAGGTTAGGAGGAAGGGTTATAGAATTTTATTAGTTAAACTTATTTTAGATAGAGAGATTTTTAATGTCATTAGTACCTATGCATCACAAGTAGGACTTGATGAATCCAGTAAACATCAATTTTGGGAGGATCTAGATGAGATAGTTCAAAAAATACCCGCTAGGAAAAACTATTTATTGGTGGTGATCTCAATGGGCATGTAGGAACTAGTCGTAATGGGTTTGATAGTGTACATGAAGGATTTGGTTTTGGAGAAAGAAATGAAGCATGTAATTCAATTCTAGATTTTGCTTTGTCTTATGATTTGATTTTAGTGAATACTTGGTTTAAAAAGAGAGTTTCTCACTTGATTAATTTTAAAAGTGGATCGAATGCAAACCAAATAGATTTCTTTTTAATTAGGAGGGTAAATAGAGATAGTTGTATCGATTGTAAGGTAATGCCAGATGAGAGTGTGTTACCCAATATAGACTCTTAATTTTAAATATCCAGATTAGAAAGAGACTTAGAAAAATTAAGTATAAGTTAGATTCTAAAATTAAGTGGTGTCGATTAGAAAGTAATCAAAAAAATTTTGTAGATAGAGTAGTATAAGAAGCAGATTGGAGAGATCATGATGATCCTAATATAACATGGAACAAAATGGTTAGCTACATTAAAAGAATAGCTAAAAATATATTTGGTGAGTCGAGGGTATTTGGTGAGTCGAGGGGCGGTGCTCCACCATGTAAGAATACATTATGGTGGAATGAAGAGGTAAAAAATACTATTAAAATCAAGCGAGACTTTTATAGAGATTTGAAGAAGAATAATAATAATGATGGAATAAGTTTTGAAAAGTATAAACTAGAGCTATTCAGAATGAGATACCTTGGTATATGCTATTTGTTGATGATATTGTCTTAGTTAATGAGACAAGAGTAGGGGTAAATGCCAAGTTAGAGTTATGAAGGCACACACTAGAATCTAAAGGTTTTAGATTGAGTAGGTCTAAAACAAAGTATATGGAGTGTAAATTTAGTAAACAACGGACCATAAACTATAATACTGTAAAACTGAATGGGCAAGAGATACAAATGAGCAGTCAGTTTAGGTATTTGGGATCTATTATTCAGAATGATGGAGAGATCGATAATGATATTAACCATAGGATACAAGTTGGCTGGTTGAAATGGAGGAGGGCAACGGGAGTTTTATGCGACCGTAACATTCCGTTAAGATTAAAGTGAAAATTTTATAGACTGCTATTAGACCAGTTTTATTATATGGCACGGAATATTGGGCTATAAAGAAACGTCATTCACAGAAAATAAGTATAGCAGAGATGCGCATGCTCCACTGGATATGCAGTAACACTATGATAGATAAAGTGAGAAATGAAGATATTTGTGCTAAAATAGGTGTAGCTCCTATCGATGAGAAGATGCGAGAAAATCGCTTACAATGGTTTGGTCATGTGCAACATAGGCCTACAAATGCACCAGTTCGATGAGGGGAGTTTATCAATGTAGGACAAGTTAAAAGAACGAAAGGAAGACCGAAAAAAATATGGATGGAGGCAATGTTCAAGAATGCGGTTTCAGTTTGCGTGCGGTCCAGGACCGCATAACGCATAATCGGATTACGCGCCGATTATGCAGATTACGCGGAATAATGCGGAATATTAATATTTTAATATATATTAATATAATAATTATTAAAAAATGGATATATTAATGCTATAAAACTCTAAAAAATTATAAATAGCATGTATGACTAGAAAATAGCATTTGTAAGCAAAAGACACAAAGTTTTCATCCATTTAGTTGAGAGAGAAGGTGAGGGTCTCTATCTTTAGTTTCCCAGCCTATTTATTTTTACTGGAATGCCACAAAATATAAGCATGCTGTGAAAAATTTACTGCCAAAATTTTGTAAACTAAATCCAACAAATTAGTCCAGCAAAAATCCAGCAACTAAACTTAATTCTCACCAAACATTGCACCAAAAATCCAGCAAAATATTCAATAGGAATAATACCCAAAAAACCATAAACTTCAAAACCCTAAAAAATATCTAAAATCCTAACTGGAAAAAATAATTTACCAAATCAACGCCGCCGGAGAGCTCGCCTTGAGGACTGCAGCTGCCGGAGGAGATGTCGCTGGTGATCGGAGAGGGGAAAGGGCAAGCGGGAGAACTCAGGAGATTGGGAGATCAGAGAGTAGAGCTAGGGTTATTTTCGTTTTTATCGCTAGTTTGGAGTCACGATGGCCGGAGTAGATGTCGCCGGTGATCGGATAGGGGAAAGGGCGAACGAAGAGCTCGGGAGATCGGGAGAATAGAGTTAGGGTTTTTTCATTTTTGTCGGTGGTTTGGAGTCACGATCGCCGGAGGAGATGTCGCCGGTGATCGGAGAGGGGATAGGATGAACAGAGGATAGGGTGATCGGAGAGGAGGATAGGGTGATCGGAGAGGGGTTAGGGTTTTTTCGCTTTGGGGACTCGAGAGGGGTGGGTTCGACAGCTGAAGAGGGGAGTTTTATTTGTGGGTAGCGGGTACGGGTCGGATTTTGGGCGAAATTAAACATTCGAAACCAAATAAACCAAAAAACCGCATAATCGAATGCGGATTATGCGGGACGCATAATCCGCATAATCGATTATGCGTCCGCATAATCGAATGTCCGCATAATGGACCGTTTTCCCACTTTCCTGCGCGTTCTGGGTCCGAAAACGCTTATGCGGGCGCATATGCGCACGCATAGGACGTTTTTTATAACACTGGATGGAGGTGATACGAAAAGATATGGATTCTAGAGTTTTAAATGAGGAGATATTACTTGATAGAAATGAATGGATAAGCACTATCAAAGTGATCGATCCGGCGTGATTCTTTTTTTGGTTCATGTAGCCTACCCCAAATACTTGGGATAAAAGGCTTAGCTGCTGTTGTTGTACAAATTTACCTTGTACCTTTTCAAGTAATTGTCATCTTAGTTCATTCACAAGAGCGTTTTTCTTGGCACCTCTCACCTAAGGCGATACAAGACAGTATTGCCTTAGCCATATAGTGCCACATTTTTCAGTTGCTTTACAAAAAAAGAAGTGCATTATAAAAAGAAAAAATCACAGGCAGAGAATCTTATAATAACCATATAGTGCCACATTTTTCAGTTGCTTTACAAAAAAAGAAGTGCATTATAAAAAGAAAAAATCACAGGCAGAGAATCTTAGAATAACCGTAACTACTATTACAATTAGATTAAATACAACATGTTAATTATTGAAATTGATATCATATATATATATATATATATATATAAAGTGGATTACAAGATAAGACGCACTACTCGAAATATACAACAAATGGGGGGAAAAAAGAGATAGTGTCATAGTAAAAGAAATGTAAACATTTATATACAAGAGAATACTCCAAGTGATGGCCCACCCTTCACCTTTGCTCCACCTGATCAATGAGCTAATAGTTTTAAGCTAGAGCAGATTCTCCCTTCTCGTCTCTAAGGCCTAGGGTTTGGAACTCAGAAAATTAAACCCTACAAGTAGAATAAAGAGGGATAAAGGCATACTAACATATCACTATATGATAAGTGTATATGAGCATGATATGTCAGTGTAATGTTGTGATCATAATGAATCATGAATATCAGGTATTATAAAACAACAGGTAAGGCATGAACAACATGTAAATCTTATATTGGTGAGCATGTAACAGTAACCACTTCCCATACAATGGCGTTGAGTCATGCTGCCCTAATGTGCACTTTACTTGTAAGGTGTTGAGCCATGCCGCACCAATAGGCACATCACTTGCAATAGTATTAAACCATACCACACCAATAAACACATCACTTGCAATGGTATTAAACCATGCTACATTATTAGGTGTATCACTTGCATTGATATTAAACCATATTGCATCATTAGGCATATCACTTGCAATGGTATTAAACCATGCCGCACCAATGACACATCACTTATAATGGTATTAAACCATGTCATACCATTAGATACATCACTTACAATCCTAGGCACATCATTTGCAATGATATTAAACCATGTCGCACCATTAGGCACATCACTTGTAATAGTATTAAATCATACCGCATCATTAGCAATGTTAGATTAGTATGGTTCTATGCAACTAGGTACTATAAATATATGTTTTCCCATATATAGTTTTATTAAATTTGTGTATTGGTTGACCTTCCTATATTTATTGGTTGGCCATATATATTCTTACTATATTGGAATGCATGTTGGTCAATTTTGTAACCCTATAAATAGAAGATTCTCTCTATCAATAATACTTTTATAATTCCATAACAAGGCATATCACTCGCAATGCTATCAAACCATGTCGTGCTAAAGCATTGCACTTCACTTTCATGAATTATACCATACCCAGTATCACCAACCATGTGTTCTATGTCATGCTAGACCAAGTACACAATTTCACGATCAATTATCTAAGGCTCATATCATGAAGTCAACTACTAGTTCGCATATCATTATTAGGTTATATATCATTGACAACATCACTTTTCACATATATGTATATCACGTTAATCAAATGTCACGCATCGTTATCATGTTATGTATCTAGTTCAAGTGTAAGACAGTGTTCTAAATATCGGATACCAGTAATATACCAGTTGGCCAAATCACATACCGAATACCGGGCAAAATATTGCGATATGACTCTAAATACCGGAGTCATATCGGTGTCATACCAGTTAAAGAATAATCATATAATTGCCTATATAGAACATATTAAAACACATAAAATAAGTTTAGCATACTTACCTTGGCCTGTTTGCACTCTACTTACGAATTTGTAGATACCGTTTAGAACATCTGCATATGCACCAAGTGACATATAATCATAACCCAAGTGAATAGTCAACAAATCAGTGAACACTCTCCTCAAACCATCTCATTAGTCAACAAACCACTGATTCACTAGTCAACAAATCAAACAGTCTCCTCAAACACATTATATATCTAAATTAGTCAACAAATTAAACACTCTCCGCAAACACACTCCCAACATAGCTAATTCTCAATAGATGGATCACTTATTTACTGATTTGATCGGCCCACTAATTCACTAAATCAATGGGTCGTTCACTGATTCAGTGATCGGCCCACTGATTCAGCGAATCAGTGGGTCGAACACTGATTCACTTCAATGAATCAGTGTTCGACCCACTAATTCACTGATCAGTGGGCCGAACCGTATAATCCCTCTCTAATTAAACCAAATATGCACAAAAATAAAAGATTTAAACACAAAAAACAATAAATTACTAGCAATCAAGCACAATTTTAAGAGAAATTGAACAAATTGTAACCCTAATTTAAATTTATTATGAAATAAAAAAAAAATAGCTTACCAGAGCCTCGAAACGGCCGACAAAATTGAGAGAGGTGGAGGAAGATCACTGGCATTGATAAAAAACGACGACTGTACTCGGAAGCTTCGGGAGATCCAAAAATAGCCACCGACTCTGTACTGACCTGGGTTCGGAAGCTTCGTTGGTTGCTCGTTGACTGATCGGAGGGGCAGAGACTACCGGAGGTTGATCGGCAAGTGATTTGGAGGTGGATTTTGAAATTAGGGTTAGGGTAGGGTTGATCGTCTCGTCTCGCGATCGGGGAGAGAGAGAGAGAGAGAGAGAGCGAGAGAAAATAGGGTTTTTCCCCCTCCCGACCTGTTAGGGGGGTTTTAATTTCCTAACGGGTCGCGTTTTTAACAGGTTTAACTCACAAACAAAACCCAATTAAAAACAAACCAATATTACTTAATATCGGCCGGTATTTTTCGTACCGTTATCGGCCGATATATCGGCACGTGGTCGATATATCGGCCCATACCGGCCCAAAACGAGAAACGGTAAAAAATACACTATCCCGTCTCGTTTCTTTGTAAATTTCGATATACCGGCCGGTATACCGGTATACCGGTCGGTATTTAAAACACTGGTGTTAAGGCATCATGTTATATACCTTTATCAATGCCACCTACCATATTTTCCATGTTTTTAGAAAATCAGGTGTACAAGTTCATGATTAAGTACTAAGTCTTCATGTTATGCAAAATTAAGTTCAAGTATTCCAATATCAATTATCAATTATAACATTTGTTGTTAACAAGTAATCGTAACTTCGTTAGTTTGTATTGTTAATTTGTTCTTGATTTAATGATGATGTATTACTCTCATTTCTCCTATGTGTATTACCATGAACTATTCTACCAACATGCAGCCAATATTGTCATCAATTCATACCCCCAAGCTTTGGCTCACCAGAGCCAAGACCATTGCCAGCTAGCGGCTTTATGCCTTTTTAAATAACTATCCCCTTAGTTCATTTAGACGAGCATTTTTTTTGGCGCCTCTCGTATAAGGCAATACAAGACTCTATTACCTTGGGCCTCACCTGAAAGCATGTGATACATCATCAACTAAGATTCTTCAATTCCTTCTTCAATGCTTAAAGGTTAGTTTAATAGGGTTTCTATATGGAGCTTAGATTAGAAAACTATCATGTATTTGTATCTAGTTTAGTTTTAATCTCACATAGCCTTTCGGATTATTTGTACGATGTTGACTGTTGAGATACCTATAAATATATGTTTCTCTTGACTCTTAATAAGTAGATTGGTTGGTTTTGTTTATTTCATAATATAGTATCAGAATGCGTTATGAAATAAATTTCAGCCATCAATCTCAATCACACTAATCAATAGCCAATTCTAATTCTAATGCCGACTCCAATTCCAACTCCCACTCTGCAATCGTCACTAATTCGATGCCGATTTTGATTCTAACTCCAACACTGTAATCATATTGCCAATTCGATTCTACATGTGCTTTATTTTATACTTCTTTTTTGCTTTGTGACTATAGAGACTCTAACTGGTCCCTCATCGACTGCAAGGGTCTAATCCAGGCATGATACAACCCTTTGCTCCTACCTTTTCCTACTATTGCTTCTAAGTAATAAATTTATCTATTGCTACTACTGCTTTTAAGCAAAAAGTTTATCTACTGCTATACTATTATTTCTAAGCAAGAAATTTATCTGATGTCTACTACTGCTTCAATGAAAAAAATTTATCTATTACCTACTATTGTTTCTAAAAAAGAAATTTATCTGTCACCTATTACTATTTCTAAGAAAGAAGTTTATCTATTCCTACCTTTCAACTTTCGATGATAGGATAAAGACCTACCATAGTGGCAACGGGTGTACTCCGATGATTCAACTGATTCATCTACTACGGCTACCGTTACTGTTGCTACTGCTTATCCACTTCAACTTAATCGGTACTATTGAAAGAGATAGTGTTTTTTAATCTGTATAACAAGATGGGTATATAATAGATATTTATACTCCAACTTGAGGGTGAGTGTTAAGGTTTAGTTTAGCTTTAGTCTCATATCGCGAATTATTTGTATGGTGTTGAAACACCAATAAATATATGTATCTCTCGACTCCTAATAAATAGATAGTTGATTTTAATTATTTCATAACAGAGCTTAGCAGGGATTCCTGTGAGTTGACTTGTGCACACCAGCCCCTTCTATGAGTCATTTTCCTCTTTAATAAGTGTCTAGATTCAGACACTGATTTACAGTAAAAGACCTAGTCTCTATGAGATTAGTTTGAATGAACCTAGGTCGAGCCAGCTGAATTCTCAATCTTCTTCTTCTTAAGGCGATGGTATATCTTTAGGATGAAACTGAAGGGTTGAGAACAACAAGATGCAGCTTAGACAAAAATCCAGGAGTGCTCAAGCCATTAATCCACTAATTTACGTAAAATGTTCGAAGTTTTTAGTTACATAACCCCCTAATATCTCATATATTTAGATATATTGCTCCCCAAATCTCATATATCTAGATATATCCTTCCAAATCACAAAATATACACACAAGCCCTCCATATCATATAAGTGACACTCAATATATCCTCATGTTGCTTATGATTGAATAAGATGTTTTTAGCCCTATCTTTTCTTTAATTTTCCCACAAGAACCTCTCATCTCTTTCTTTTTTCTAATTCCATTTTCTTCTTTCAGGAATAAAACTAAACAAAATCTTCTTTGTCCTCTCTATTTTCTTCTCTTTACAGAGACAGAATAAAAGAAGTCCACTATTCAATATTAATCATATATTCAACAAGCTTCAAACTCTTAATTTCCTGAACCTTCCAAATAGGGTTAAGGTAGTAGCTTAATTATTCCAGGACCTATATTTTTAGAGAATAGGCGGGAGAGGAAGGGGAAAGAGAGATCATATAATTAGGTAGCAAGGTAATTTCAGGGATTAAGAGGAAATAATTATTTCATATAACTTAATATAGAAGAGCATTCTCCTTTTTTTAGTGCTATTTTGGGTGCCACTTATATGATTTGGGGGGCATATATCCGACATTTGAGGGGTGTGTATCTAAAAAGCTCAAATATTTAATAGATTAAATATTTTGGAAGTATTATCACATCTTCCTTTAGGTTCTTTCTTTAGCTCATCCATGGATGCACTTATAGTGTTCATGTAGGATGTTCCTGCTATAGTGCACAAGCAAATTAACCAATTACACTGAGGTGTGTTTGGCCATATGATACCTAGAGTCCTAGCGTCTAAAGAAAAACTGAGTTTCTTGGATGAGCTAGTGTTTCATTTGAAGAAATTCAGTTACGGATATTCCAAGGCATTCAAAGATGAAGATGATGATATGGAAATAAAAGAATATTCAATTGGCATATAAGAGCCATCATTTGTCTGCAGAGGATCTACAGAGATCCCTGGAGTGTTGAAGTTTCATCTTGCAAACCAAATAATTGGGCGTTTGGTTGGAGGCAACAAAAATGCAAGTGGAGAGTAAAAACATGATGAGACACAGGGGTTCACCACCTTCCACTTTCCATCCACTTTCTCCATTTTGGAGAAGTCGTATCTTGCAAAATGTGGCCCACTTAGATTTCCTATTAAGCCAAAAGAACACTTGAAAAGAAACCCAACTACTAACTACTGGCTTCCAAGTTCTTTGTTGCCCTCGCACAAGCCAAAGCTGCCAAACACAGCCAATGTGCAAGATTAACACTACTACATGAGTCAATCACTTAATTTAGATATGTGTGTCAACCAGCATATAATGCATACATCAAAGAGACATAGTAGAAAGAAACCCTAATACTTGCACGTACCTAAATTCACGAAACTTCTGATTCGATAAAGCCTTCAAAGGGGTTGTGTAAAACAGCCGCCTTCCTTTAGCAACTGTAGCAATAGCTGCAGCCTCTGCAATTAATGTCTTCCCACTGCTTGTTGGTGCAGAGACTACAACTGATGAGCCTCTCAAGAAAGACTGAATAGCTAGTCGCTACACGAAAATATTAAAATGTTGGTTAGAGCAACGAAATAGAAACAGGTAGAGAAAACGTGAGTAGACCCCAAAGTGGTACGCTCGGGGTAGCATTCTTCAAATCGCTTAGGCTGAACGAGATACCTTTATTTAGAATATAGAAGATTTTTTGGATCATGTCTATAACTACAGAAAGGATATGTTGATTAATATTTGTGTTTATTGCATGCTTGCATATATACACATGTGTATGCGTGTTTGTGTATATACACATCTGTGTTTGTATTTCTAATGATAAAATTCAACCAGGATGTATCTCTCTTCTTGTTAACGAACTACTCAATATTACTAGTTTTATCTTAATAAGAAACTATTACTTTCATTATATCTGTTAATTTGAAATAGTATTGCATAATCCGGATGAACTATCTCATGCCTAGTTTCCTTCTACTATATCAAAAGAATTGTGCTTGTATTCTCTTTATCTCTTTTGACTAGTTCTAGTAATCGTCAGGGAATTAAATAAAAGGCATAATTATTAACATCAAAAGATTGCTGCAAGGACAATTAACAAGTTCTCTAAAGACCCAGAACATTCATTTCTTCATTCCAAATTTCCAGTTTATCACAATTTGGAACGTGCATTCCTCGCAGAACAAAGGGGTCCAGCTCTTTGGGTCATATTGGTCGGAACCTATTTACCCACGTATCAATCTGTCACTCTACTTGGGATCCCGCAACACACATTTTAGTTCTCGATTGCCCATGAGATGTCTAATCTCAACAGTCCCATCTAAGTTGTCCAATTAACATTCTTAAGTGGCATTAATCTAGCACAGTCTCATTCACACTCATACAGAATAGTCCAATCTAAGTTGTCCAGTGAACATTATATCAAGGAGCCTATCTTAGCACATTCTCATTGTGGATTTTTATCAAACACTTGTACTGCACGAATTGAAAGCATTATTATAAACCCATAAAAGCTTGCACTTCTAAAGACAGACATAATCTCTAATCAAAACCTGAAATTTGTCGATGGGGAAGTCGTAAATGCTGGCGAGCTCGTTGAAATCGACGATGTCTTCACCAAGCTCCCTGACCATAGCAAGAAGCCTCTCTACCCTCTGCAATTTATCCCCCTCCTTCGACTCAGACCGCTCCGACAGCGACTGGCGATCACCAAACTCCTCGTCGCTGCCGTCCTCGTCCTCTTCAGAGACCGCTGATGCCAGGGCGGCCTCGTCGTACTCCTCCGCCGCTTCGTCATCGTCATCGTCGTCGTCATCCTCCTCCTCCTCTTCCTCCTCGCTGGGGTCGTACGGGGGTAGAAGATCCTTCTGGTGGTGTCGGCGGTGGTTTGGGAGGGCGTAGGAGGCGGAGGAGCGCCGGCGGGGATGGAGGGGGAGGCTTGAGTTGGGGATGGGGAGGAAGTGGCGGAGGAGAGTTAGGGTTTGGGGGGTGGTGCGATGGGAGAAGAGAGGGAGGAAATGGGAGGAGGAGGGCGGGGCAAGAGAAGCCATGGCAACGGGAAAGAGTGGTCGAAGGTGAAGGAACAAGAACGGCTCTTTGCCTTATCTTTTGCAAACAAAATCTTGGGGAATATGAAAATGGGGGCCGAGTGTGATGGGTTTAGGCTCAGCCCGAACCAAATCCAACCTTGGGGCTGTGCAAAATAGACGGGAAACAAATAGTCGACCGAACCGTACCCCTGCGGTTCAATTCCGTTATTCCACAAAGTTCGTTTCGGGTCGGTTTTGAATCAAACCGACCGGAACAAATTAGAATTTACAAAGCTTGAATATATAGGGTTAATCCACTCAGATCCGCCGAAGTATTGAGATGTATAACGGAAAATTCTATTTACACATGAGAAATATTTTCGATGCTCATGTTACTCTGCAATATTTCATTTTGAAATATACCAATTTACTTTTTACGTTTAAATTTTTTTCCAAATTTAATCCTCCCTCCCTTTCTCCTACTTTCGTCTATTGTGACTAAATCCTAAATTTCTAACATTTCCTCCGAACCCTACTCCGCTATCCACCCACCCACATTGTCACCCCTAATTTTGTCGTCACTCACCACCTCCAGCGTCACCCTCCGCCTCCAGTCCAAGCCCTTGACTCCGTGTTAATACCCGATCAGTGACTGAACATCGCGCCAAAAAAAAAAAAAAAATTAGTAATAATCAATTGCAAACAAAAACTCATTAAAAACTAAGAATGATTTTAATCCATGCCTGAGATTTATCTTCCAACGTCAAGACATGTTGGATTTTTCAATTTGTTTAAAAAACTCAAACTCTCAATCCTAATTTCGCTTATCACCGTGAATTCAAAAAAATTAAAATTCTTTCTAATTTTTTGAGGAATGCGAAAGTAAAAATTTAAGAAATCGATGAGTTTATAGGATATGTGTTTTTTTTATGATTTAAATAAAAAAATATTTTTTTGAATTTTAAAGAGAGTACAGAAGAGTAAGATAATGTACTTTAATTTTTAAAATTTTTTAGAAATTTGAGATTTAAAAGAGTAATTTAGTCCAAGAAAAAAAAAATACAAACTTATAATTATTTGCATGTTTCAAATCTGTGCATCAAGAGTAAATTGTCGTGCGTAAATAGAATTTCTCGTGTATAAAAACTAACACTTAGCCTCCTGAACCGTTATTAATATTACTCAACAATTAAATAATTTCATCTTTTTAAAAATAAAATTGTACTCCTTTTATTTAATTCTTTTTTACTCTCATCTTCCTCCTCCATGAGAGTTTCACTCCATCTATCCCTCACCTCTCCCTCCCGTCCCTCTCTCTCTCTCTCACTCACTCTCTCTTTCTCTCTCTCCTTTTAGTTTCATCGCATTAGGAAAGAAATAGATAGTTCTGCTCATGTTTGATGAAATTAGGTAGCTGTAGCAGCTGGCTTTGCTGCTGTGCAAGTAGCATTGCTGTTGCTGCTGTGCATGTGCAAAGGCAGCATGCATAGTAGCTGCAGCAGCTGATGCTGCTGCTGTGCATGCTGCCTTTGCGCGCATGCTCAGCAGCAGAAGCCCTACTTGCACAACAGCAAAGCCGGGGAGCAATAGTTTACAATGAGTTCACAATATAGACAAATATCACTTAGAAAGGGAAGAAATAATCCATACAACAAAATATCAAAATTCCTAACTCCCTGAAAAATTTGCCAAGCAGTGTGTAACAGTCACTGTAAATAACATGACAAATTACACGGAGTTTGGAGGAATATACACACCTGTTCTTCTGCAGCTTCAAAGAGAGGAAATTTCTCTAATGATGGAAAAGGACTGCACAAAGTTCAGGGGAATTTCGAAAGGAGCACACCTTTTTTCCTAGTCAGCCTACAGTGAGCTTACCTTCTCTTTTTTGAGATGAGAGAATTTTTTACAGTGAACACACCTAAAATTTTTCAATTATCCTTTCCTATTTTTCTCCCCCACTGTCACACCTTCTCCCTCTCATTTCATTTTCCTCAGGTGTGCTCCTCTAGAAACTCCCAAGTTGAGGAGCTGCTCAAATTTAATATGGACAGTACCAAACCCTATAAAAAAAAAACTCAAATTTACTGCAGAAAATAGACAACCACACGCATCAATATACAAAATTTTAAATATTTTCGTTATCAACATCAAAGAAGGAGGAATAGAGACTCACATCGAGAAGGCTCTGAGGATTGGGAGCATTGGCGAGCGCATCGGCAAAGGACTCCCACTGCTGCGTCATCATCCCGCCGTCGGGATCCACGATCTTGACGTTGTTGTCTCCGACGGGATTATGAGACGCCTTGATCACGAGGCCGGTGACGGCTCCTTCTTCAGCGACCAGAGCGCCGCCAGAATCTCTCCCAAAACACTGTTGACGTCAGCACCGACGCCTCCGTTCTGTAGGAAAACCTAGGCCCTTCACAATTGGAGGGGGGGGAAGATTGGAACTTTTTGATTCGAAATTGACAAGTGAGGATCGAGATCGTACGGACCTCGAGGGATTGGAAATTGAGCCGCCGATTCGAGGAGAAGAGAGGGAAATTGCGCACCACGTTTTCATAGCGAGCACCACATAGTATATAGTAAAGTGATTTACAACATAGAGGAAAATGGTGCTCACTAGTAAATATGCTGCGCATTTAGAAATTCCGAGAAGAGATCGCACCCTCTTCCCCTCCTCTCACTTCGCTAGGGGCGTAAAATACAATTCAATGCACGTGCGCACCACATGACTCAGTACACCACTAAACTCCATTAACTTTCTTTTGGGGCTAAATGGGAGTTTCCATAGGAGCACACCAATTATGGGGCTAAATGGGAGTTTCCAGAGGAGCACACCAAGTTTACTGGTGAGCCCACTTCTCAGTGATTTATTTGTCCCGGGAAAATTGGCTCACTAGGAAAAATGGTGTGCTCCTTTGGAAACTCCCGGCTAAATGAGGGAACTAACGAGGCACAACTTTTTTCCTTGTGAGCCCAGATTTCCTAGTGAGCCCAGTTAAAGTTTAGAAGGGGATATAATTTCTTAATGAGCCCAATTTAATTCCCAAAATATCCTCTCTCCTCAATTCCTCTCCACCGCCCCAAACCCAAAATCCCTATCTCCTCTCTTCTCCTTCCAACCCCCCGCCGCCGCTGCCACACTCCCCCACCCGCCTCCGCCCGCCCACACCCCCTCCGCCCCCACCCGCCGCTGCCACACCCCCCACCCTCAGCCCCTTGTGTCCGTTGCTACACCCCACCCTCCGCTGTCTCATTTCTTCTCTCTTGGTCTCAAATTTTTGAGCTCTATTGTAAGTCTCCTTTAATTTAATTTTAATTTTGTTTTATTTAGTTTATTCTTATTTGCTCTGTGACTGCCCCTGAAAACTGAAAACTTCTTGTTTGGTTTGATAATAATTTATAATCGGGAAATTCTAAACGAGTACATTTTTTTGTTAATTCTGTTTTTTAATATTTAGATTATAATTATGAAGAAAATATAATATTGTAATCGTAGTTGTAAAATATGCGTAAATTTAGTTATTTTCTAATTATAGATGTTAATATTAAAATTTATTAATTAATTTAGAAGTTTAAAATAAATAGATAAAATATGATATTTGTAGCAAATTATACTTTATTACTACTTATTTGCACATAGAAAATTTATTGTTTTGATAAAAAATATCTATAAATGAAATATCCTTGTAATACATAGATGGATCCGGCAGAATCTTCTCGCGTTCGACCAACTGCCTCGTTAAGCAGGAAGAAAGCAGCATCTCGACCACAAATCCAACGCCCGATACGAGAGAGAGAAATCGAAGTGGCTGTAAATACTGAATTAAATATACAAACTCCGAATTTGATCAGATATGATAGTGCAAGACTAGAAGAAGGGAATACTGATGCAGGAGGCTCTCAAGATGATCTTCATGAGTCAAATTACCGAGGTCCACTCCTAATGCACCCGATACGGTGTTTATGTCTCGAACCAGAAGCAGACGTCAACTCTCGAGGAAGACAAGGAGACATTGATTAGATTATATTAGTTGTGTATTGATATGGATGATGTAAGGAACTTCAAGTGGTCAGTGTAATTGTTTTTTTCAAACATTTCGAAGAATTTGTAGAATATATGGTTTTTGTTTGTAATGAACCCTATTGGTCGCTTTTTGTTTGATGAATATATACACTACGTTTGTATCATTGTATCATTATATCGATGTATCAGGAGTATCATTGTATTTGTGTATCTGGAGTATCATTGTATCGGTGTATCAGTGTATCATTGTATCGATGTATCGATGTATCAGTGTATCGGTGTATCGATGTATCAGTGTATTATTGTATCGGTGTATCGGTATAGTAGTGTATCATTGTATCGGCGTATCGATGATTCAGTTTATCCATATATCATTGTATCGGCGTATCAGTGTATCGGTGTATCAATGTATCAGTGTATCATTGTATCGGTGTAGCAGTGTATCATTGTATCGGCGTATCGATGATTTAGTTTATCCATATATCATTGTATCGGTGTATTAGTGTATCATTGCGTCGGTTCAGTTTATCCATATATCATTGTATCGGTGTATTAGTGTATCATTGTGTCGGTGTATCAGTGTGTCGGTGAATCATTGTATCTTTTTCCTTCCTTCACTATATTTTGTATTAATGTATAATTAGTTATTAATATAAGTCATTAAAGTGACGTAATATTTGTGTGTCTGGAGTATCATTGTATCGGTGTATTATTGTGTATCAGTGTATCATTGTATCGGTGAATTATTGTATCAGTGTATCATTGTGTCGGTATATCAGTGTGTTGGTGTATCATTGTATCTTTTTGCTTCCTTTCCTATATTTCGATAATAATGTATAATTAGTTATTAATATAAGTTTTTAAAGTCACGTTAAATTGGGTAAACTAATAATATATCATTTTATTACATTAATAGAGTGAGTGAGGCAGCGGCGGAGATATCAGATTGGGTCAAGCCCCTGTCCGGACTGTCAGTTCGAACGTGGGGGCGTCGTTCGGACAAACAGTCCGAACAGATCTGGTCCGTTCGGACTTACAATCCGAACGGATCTGGTCGAACCAAATCTGTTCGGACTGTAAGTCCGAACGGGCTAAAAAAAAAAAAAAACTGTGCGAGAGGCTGGAGGAACGGGAGAGGGAAGAAGGGCAATATGGAAAAAAAAATTTGAGGGCAAATTTGATATTTATACTGAACTTTAACTGGGCTCACTAGGAAAAAACTTGTGCCCATTTAGAAGTTCCCCTAAATGAGTAGAGACTAGGATTGTCAATCAAATCGGGTATAATCCCAATCCATCTGTGATTTGAATCCGAAAAACCTGGCCAAAATTTTTGGGAGTTTCTTAAGGGTCACACCATTTTTCCCAGTTTTTTCCCAGTGAGCCCACTTTGCAGAGTCCTTTTTTGGACCAGTGAGCCCACTTTGCAGAGTCCTTTTTTGGACCACCGAACAGTTATTAAGTGGGCTCACTAGGAAAAATGTTGTGCCACTTTAGAAACTCCCAAATTTTTGATAGGAGGATGGTAATGAGCATGTCCATATATCAAATTTTTATCCACTCTATATAAAATTTTGAATAAAAAATTCTTTTTATCAAATTTAAAAGTTTGTATAGAACTGATCCAAAATTAACCAATAAATGCATCCACTGTCATCATTCATACCTAGAAGTCCCTTATTTTTTATAGAACCTGGCTAAATTCTCAGTATTATTTTGGAGAGCTTCTAAGGGCACTCACCAATAGAAATTCAAAATTACAATCAGAGATAAATTTATCCTCTCTTTCTTAACCCACACTTTTCAGGCACAGTACGCATCGCCACGGACTTATACTACTGCTGCAGTCATATTTCGTCACAAAAGCTTGTTGCCACTGCCAAACATGCTGCTAGCCAAGACCTTCCATCTATAAAACAAACGGATACAATGACATCAACGCTCTGTAGAAGAATTAAGCAAAGAAAGACGAGGGCGAGCAAATATGATCATCATAAAGCGCTACAGCAAACAATACGCACTGAACCAAACAAATGCTGCACAAGCTAAAGATCCAGTTGTAAAGCAAAATATACTAACAACAACGAACATTTCATGCACTGCCGGCTTGTTGATTGGAGTCAAAATCAAACCATGCATATGATGGCACCAAAGGAAGAAAGGCAACTGGCAATTCACTTACACACCAGGCACTTGTGCACAAACAAAATAGTATGTCTGTCATTTACTTCATACAAGATTTATTCGTAACTTCTAAACAAAAGTGCACTGCTCAAATTTATGATTTCTTTACCCCTTCAAGAAAAAAAAAACGAAAAATAAAAAATAAAAAATTAGCTATGCCAGGGGGATGTCTATGCAGGCTGGGAGCCGAGTTCCAGGAGTAAAGTGTGGCTGAGGTCATTGGATCCAGGGCCAATAAACTGAATAGGGCCTGCACAATAATTTGTAATAATAAACAGTATTAGGTACAAATGATATTATGTGAAGTGGTTTCAGAATGAAAGGCAGTAGCATACCTGGGCTAATGTATCTATTCTTGATGGCCCACTCATCCCGCATGGACGCAAACTTTCCGAACGGTGCACCTGTTTTAGTAATTTAAAGAAAAAGGTCGATATAGTAGAAGGTCCAGTAAGTTGAACTAAAAAGAAGAAATGGAAAAGGAAATCACTACAAAGAATGAAGAGAAAAAATTAGAGGAAAATACAAATGTGGCTATACCTTCAAGCTCCACCATCGCCTTCTTGATCACTGGCTTGAACTTACCTGGAAGGGACACAGTTATCAGAGAGAGCTTAGATGAAACATAACCTATGTGCACTATAGCAGAGTTTAACTAGGAATAATAGTGGGAAGATTAGAGGAGAAACCATTTAAAAAATTTAGCTCCTGCAAAAATAAATCTCAAGTGCAATTTGTACATTTCCATATGCAATGTGATATATTTATTAACTTGTCTCATGGAAGGAATCTCGCTCTCATGCCAAAACATTCATATTTAGTGATTTGAATAAGCTGCATAACTTGTCTAGTCATGCAAGCACATCATTGAGTTAGGCTGCATAGCCACATCTTCAATTTTATAACTCTTATAGTTTACTTGCAGGAAGCACAAATTCAATCTCTCAAAGTGAACCACAATAACCTTTAAATCGGGGGAAAAAGTCAAAGTAATTAAGTTAATTAACTTGATTTTCCATCTATGTTTTCACAAGAAAACATGTTTTACCGAACCTTTGCTATCAGACACGACAGAAACACAAATCATTGAAACCAATGCTGCATTCCACTTCACTCCCTAAAATAGACAAATTATCCTTTGAATATAGTTTGCCAAGGGTTTCTGCATATTCAAATTCATTTTTCCATTCATAATGGCCCCCTTAAGCCATAATTATAAACTCTCCGTTGTCATGGTCGCTTTCTTAAGGTAAATATAAACTCTCCGCTAGAACCGAAACCTTCATGTATAGAATACTAAATAAGATTAGAATACTACAAAAGGTCTGCTCTGCAGGATATTCAGGCTCTTACCTTAGCCTTGCTTCACTATAGTAGAGGAGATGTAGTTACTCGATTTAAAAATTCTACCCTATAACCTAATTCTGTAAGGCCACCGTAAGAATCATTTTTATAGATTTAGCTCTATCTAGGGAATGGAGAAAAATAAGTATGCTGACAAAAGATTCAAAAAAAAAATAAATTAATGTAAATTTTTGACAGAAAAACAATAGAATAACGAGAGTTAGAAATTAACAACATGGGCACTTTAACCTAAGATGCAACCTTTAAACAACGACAATTTCCAAATCCTTCAAATAAAGAAAGAGGTGCTCTTAAAATAATATGGAAGAAGCACAAAATGAATGCATAATTCTCCTCATAATGAAACCCTCACTTCAAATAATCTAGAGTTTAGTAAAAGATTGTGCATGCTTGAAACTAAGTTAGGTTGGACCAGCATCTATATGCCTAAAGGTTAATCATACATAAGATTCTGCAATTCAATAATCGTCATCAACCCAAGTCAACTCTCTTATTCAACACCCTAATTCCTATCCAAGGAAACCATAGACTAGATGGGGCTTACCATAGACTTGTTCGAAGTATTTTGAAGACCAACTACGATCAATGTTAGAATTTAAGCGTCTCACAAGTACCAACAAAGAAGTTCGATAGGATCAAATGAAACAAACCATGCGGATTATTGAAAACAATACAGATATACTGTATGAAGGCGGAAATTACTTGTGATTCTGCAAAGAATTTTTGCTCGGTTGTGTGAATCCTACCCTAATTCCTACCCAAGTCAACTGCATGGCCCTTCACTTTCCTTGTGCTTTGCTCAAACAAGCTAGAATAGGGATGTGCAATGAAAAATCATAGGATGGATAAATTTCTGAGAACCAAAACTTATATCAAATATGAAAAGAATCTGAAGGAATTTGATTGGTTTGGTAGGCTTATTACTTTATGGGAATTTAGATATTCGTGCCCTCTGAATTGCAGCTCACACTAATTTCAACCAACTGTTCTTTTTCAATTATTAGTTCTTATAAAATTCACCATTGATTAACAAAGTAAAAACACAGTTTAAAAAAAATGGCTACGAAGCTTGCTAACAGTGCACTTCAGGACATAGTAGCCACAAATTATTTGCAAACCATATAGGATACAGCTCAACTTCACACCTTTATTTGTGAATCTTGCTCCATTTGGCATGAGCCTTACACTTTTCTTGTCCCCTTTCTCTTGTTTTTGCTTCATCTCTTCCTTTACAAAGCTTATGAAGATCCCAATCAATTGTGACCATAGACAGAAATCACCTCCAAACATTTATCTTGGCAACTTTACTTTCATCACCTAGTATACTTGTATTGTTTATTTTAAGGCAACTATTCTTTACCATTAGTCCAATCACCAAAAACAATAATCACAAAAAAAAAAAAAAAATTGCTGACAATCCCTCTTCTCAATTTATTTTTATCTTGTAAACTAGATGCATGTTGATTCTTTAAGAGCATTTTTGGGGGAAAAAAATCATCTTAAGTACAAGTGTCTGTGTATTTCATATGATGTAAGCATGTAGGATTATCTATTTTATAATAAAAATTTAACTCGGTGTAGCTCATGACTTGCTTTACACTTTCACTTTTCCAAACATGAGAATTTGAATTAAGTAAAATAAAATCTGAGAGTATCAGCCTAAAGCCATAGACTTGTCTCAAGTTTCATGCCAAGGTTCTCGAAATCAATATCAGTATTGGCCAAGGGTTTATGGTGCCGGAATCAGAAATAAATAGATCTATCATATCCCTAGTATTGAAAGTTATTTTGAGATAAGTAAGAGTACCAACTTTATATGAACATTATCAATATCGTATTAGTTACCTCAAAGCAGTTGTCACACGTAATGTGATACATCATTACTGTCTAATATTTGAGACATAGTTCCATACCCTACACATAGGGGCCTCCAAATAGCTATCATACCAAAATGCCATGACCTACCTCTAGATTATTCTAAAAGCACTAATTAAACATTAGGTAGATTATATATCTAGATCTAAAAGAGAGAGAATATTTATGTGCATTGCCCCATTAGATTTTCTCTATTCTGTCAAATATGCCTTTCTATCAGTAATAAAACTATAAAGTCTGGAGAAAATATCTGACCTACTCATTTAGGAACCTATCATTCCTAAACATATTCCAAGGGGTAAGTAAGTATTCCTCAATGTCTGGATGGATTTCAGACGAGCTAGAGGAAAGGATAGATAATGAAACCTCACGAGGAAGTTGAGATGGATTCAGGGTTATTAGCTAGTATATGTTTGCTGGAATAAGTGTTAAGTCATATTTTGGGCCTAACAATGCAAGTGGCCTGAGATATAAGCTGGCTGGCCTGGTAACTTATTCATTCTATGGTCTGGTTGTGCAAGGGATTTCACTTACTTTACCACAAAGTGCTAGGCAAGCTGCTGAACCCTAACCACATCATTCCTCCAGCCTCCAGAATTATCTCTTTTCATTTCTCATCATCTCTCTTTGAATATTCCATGTAAACTTAGTTTCTCTACCCATCTACTACTAAAAAATTAAAGGAATCACAACTTACAACAGTATCTTGTTAAAGGAAACATCCAAATGGTACAACACGAAGACCATAAATTTTAAACTATGTAAATAAGGGAATTAAATAAATAGGCTACTATTTTAAGTAACAAAAGGCTAGCGGTGCCAGTCAAATTGGCAATTTTACATAAGCATGTTAAGTACCTATTAAAAAAAAACAGGGTACAGATGATAAGCAAAAAGGATAAAAAAGAATGATTGGAGACAACTGGAGCTATTAATTCACAACATAAAGAAGGGATGAAGGATATCATACCATGTCGCCTCTCAACATCCATTAATGCAGTTAATGCTGTCCCTCCAACAGTCCACTCTTCAACAGGGGCAGATAAGTTGCCAACCTAAGCAAAATCAACACACAATATGGAGAATTTAATTAGAAATTATTAAATGCTGAGGTTCCTAACAAACAAGACATCCATTATTCATGCTAAAAAATGCATAAATTTAAAGAGAAACTGAAAGATGTTTTATTTTTTCTTTGAAAAAAAAAACATTTGCATGACCCTTCTCTCCTTAAAGCTCTATTAGCAGCCATCTACTCTGTTAAATTAAAAGCTAAGGTATCTGTTTCCAATAACTCTATTAATGTCCGTTTAAGGCTACCCCTAATCCTTCCTCATCAACTATGGACCATGGTCCTATTGATCTTCTTGATTGGTGATGACAATAGTCTCTATTGAACAAGCTCAATGCATCTGTACTGGTTCCCTCATTTTACCTTCCACTGAAGCTACAACAAGCTTCTTATTAATGTGCGTGCGTGCGTGCAGGCTTGCGAGCGCGCGCGTACGTGTGTATCTAGCAGTGCTACTTCTCTGAACATATTTTTGCTTAACTGCTGAACATGCTGCCCATTCTTTGGTATCATAAAATTTTTTCCTTCAAAGTCATGAGCATTCTATGTCGCAAGATAATTTGAAAGATGCCTCCATTTTTATCCCCACTTTAACAATATCCCCCTCAGTCTCACCATCATGAGGACCAACGTAGTGAGAAATTGATCTTAACCACCAAGATATTGTTTGGTAGTTCACGGACAACAATGTGAACAACACTTTCATTTCACTCCTAGTCTTCCCAAAAGTACATTTCACATATTTTGTTTTCATCCTGCCAATTTTTAAGTCCTTTAGAACATTAGCCAACAACTTTGGAAAAGCAGAGACAGACAGTAATGCAATAGTAATACCAGTAACATGTTCAGGTTATACAAACCTTCACTACATTTATATCTGATATATGATATTTCAGCATATTTCTATCAGAGAATTTAGCATGACTTCAGACTGGGAATATCTAAATGAAACTTTTTCTTGGGCTCGTGCCGGGCCCCGAACACAAAACTTTGACTTTTAGGATGTTAAAGACTTGCATTCAAGAATTTAGAAAAAAAAAAAAAAATGAGCATAACGAAAATAGTGAAGAACAACTATCTTTCTTAAATGTGCAAGCATAAATAAACAAAACGTTGATGGTTGAGAGAGATTTATGTAGAAATATTATGGAGAAGCATCACTATAACTTTCAAAGAAAAGAAGAGAGAGAAGCACATACTGAGGAAATAAGGCCAGTCTTCCCAGAATGAAGAAGAGCTCCAGCAGCATAACCAAGAGCATAGCAATAGGTTGCATCAAAATTTGTTGGCAAACCACATCTTCCTTCATAACTGCAAGTCGAACCCAAATTTTTAGACGAGATGCAACAAGATAGTGAAAAGAAAAGTACTATATAGCTCATCATAATTCAATGGCTTATTGAAATGGTAATGCTCCCAAACTATAGTAAAATTTACTATACAAAGAAATGATGTTCAATAAATGGATTATGTACGGCACCAAAAAACAGTTGTCTCTATAGGCCAGATTATATACATAACCAGTGAATTCAATACATACCCAAAAAAGTGAGACTGTCCTTTAAATTGTCCTTTATATTTTCCCTCTGACTTTCTTTTCTCCAACTCAGTTTCAACCATTTGAATGAGCATTTTCTCAGTTTCTATTTTGGCAACCTGGTCGAGTTAAGAAAAACCTTTTCAGCAACAATATTTCCAATAGAACATAATAGCAAAGAGCGAAGGATTAGAAATTTAAATACCTGCACATTTCCATGTGGATCTCTTTCTAACAACAGTTGCTCTTGGATTGCTTGGGGAAGAAAGTCAAACAAAACCTGAGACTGTTGTCGTAGCTTCTTTTTCCACAGCCCAGCTTCATCTACAACATCATGTGCTAGGATTTCATTAAGTTCTGAGATAAGTTGTTGGACCTGAAAAATACAGTAAAACATCGTCCTTATATACATATATACATATATTAATATATGAATTTAGGGCACGGACAAGTGACACTAAAGTTAATTCTGAAATCTCATGCTGTTACTAGGAAGACTCCCAAAATGAAGGATGAACATGAAGTACCTCTGGAATAAAATCGATTAAGCCTTCTGGGATAAGTATAACACCATAATTATAGCCAAGTTCAGCACGCTTACAGATTACATCAGTAACGTAATCAGTAACGCTTTTAAGAGTTTGTTTTTTAGCAGCCACCTGCAACAAGTGAGATGTAAAATACTAGAAAATCATAAACTACAGAAGATGATCAAATAAAATGAGGAAAAGGAATTTATGGATTCAGATTTGGAAAGCTACAGCAGATGTATATCTGAACGAATATGCAGTTTGCACATGAGGCACCAATATGTCAGAAAACACTTTTTAGAATGCAGGATACAGATATATATATATATATATATATATACATACACACATATGGAGAGCAGGTGAAAAAGATTTAAGAGTGTCTCTTTGCGGAATAGTTGTTGGAGCATGTCTTAGAAACTTCGTGGTCACAGAAATTTATATAAATAAATAATAAACACAAAAGCAAATCATAAAACACGGCTTGGCATTTCTTAAATAGCCATAAATGATTATATCTTGATCATTTATATAAACCTATCAACCAAGCAACAGCCATAGATTGTTAAAGAATCTAAGAAACATGGTGGATAGAATAATAGATGGGCATTTTTTTTATGGACATGTAAACTAAGCTTTAGAGAATCAAGGAGCAACCATTGAACTACCCCCGGCTTAAAACTATAAACAATGAGGTTAAATGATAAAACTGAAATCAGACAAAGCATCAACCTTTAAGGCCGAACAAGCCAGATAGCCAAATGGAATCCCATTTCACACTTCAATTACTGGATGAAAACCTAATGTGAGAATTATTGGAATTGAAACTCACTATGAATAATCCATGTGATATGAACTAGAAGGTTATCTAGTATATAATAATTTCCTAATTCCTATGCATTAGAAAATTAATTGTGAATAAAATTTTTGAAGGAGGAATCATGAAAAACTCATTCAACATAATTGAGCAAGATTAATACTAGGATGGGCAACCTTCTTCGAAAACAAGTTGGTATCAAAACACTTTGCTCCCACTTTAATGTTAAATCTGCCATTTGATTAGTGCTCATGGAGAGCCTCAATGGCAACTATTGTCCTACTAGGAGACCCTGTAATGTTAAGATAGGCTAGGAAGGAAACTAACCTATCTATAGCTAGTGAGTAAGAGAAATTGTGGTCATCCATAATCATCATATCAACGAAAGAAGGTGGTATGCCAATATGCCAGTTAGGAAATTCCAAGGGTAGCATTTTGGTTATTATTGTATATTTTAGATGAGTCAAAAGGTTCAGTTATGAATATAGAATTACAATAAGCTCGGACGTGTCTTTATCATGAAATAGCTCATATAAAGGATTAAAAAAATTAAACATTAATTTTTTTAGCCAAGTTGATGTAGGGGAGGAATGCGCAATAATTTGAAAAGTATAACATTTTAAAGAACTTCCAACAAGAAGATCAGCTATATAGGATATCAGATCATAAATGCAGTAACTTTCAACAAGATGATCAGCTATTTAGGAGTTTAGATCCCAAATGCAGCAAATAAGATGCAAGTTGGATAATAACATTTGAGATTCTATGCTTTTCCGACTGAATAGTGATTCCAAACAGTTTAAATAACTTCCAGTACAAGAAGTTAAAAGTTGCAGAATTGATCAGGACAAAAGGAGAAGGTAAATGAAATAAACCTCTTCACCAATGATTGTAATATTTGGATGTGTCTGCAAAGCACACTCCAACGTGATGTGAGAAGCAGCACGCCCCATGAGCCTAACAACTGAATGCATGGCAAACCCTTATAAGGTCACAAAGGGACTAGTAATAATTTGCAGATATTCATGAAAGAAGTATACAAAACACAAATGATTAGTCATAACACATCCTATAGTTCAAAAGTATGTCAATTACCTATAAAAAATTCAAAAAAATGCTCACAGGATAAACTCTGCATATCAATAAATATTTCAAATGACCTTGGCTTAAAGCAGAAAACGGTGTCTTAAGAAAAACGCAAGTGATAAGTTTCAAGAGCAGGACTAGGAGGAAGGATCCCTTTCTTTTGCCAGTAGTGATGGGTTTTTCTTCTTCTTTGTACTTTCATTTTTGGTGGATTGGGGTGCCCAAGGTTGCATGGATGCTCAAGGTAGCTAAATTGAGCTTCAACTGTTGAAGATATTAGCTACCATGTCCAGGCTCTTAGCAGATAGATAGGCCCAGCTCACAAGCCCCAAGAGGAGCTTCCCAAGAAATCATCCATTATAGTACTACTACCACCTAGGCACAATATCATTACCACAAATTCATCCCACATAAAACTAGCTATGACTATTTTTGATTTCATGGAAATATTATAGACTAGTCTTACTTTATACCGAATGTGAGACTTTGCAGATTTGCTTGGACTGTTAGCCCCTGCCGCAGATTTGGCATCAACCAACACTTGAGTAGGTGTAATATGGAATTCTAGAGGCAGCCCTACGAACTGTAGAGGTAGCCCTCACGGACTTAAGTGGCCCTAACTTCTATCTTTTTTAGCACTCTACTCCATATAGAGAATAGCTCTATGTGACTCCACCCACTTCCGACTAGTGCTAGCCTTTGAAATGCCTGGAGAATTGCTTTCCAAGAGACTACCCATAATAAAGTCTAGGATTCTACTTAATTCAAAAGGGCTAACTACAATTATTTTTTGAGTTTACACATTCTTTTACCTCATACACGATGTTGGATTATTCACATTAAATTGGGGCGTTACATAGTTGATCCTTGTTTTGGGTAAAAATTTGTCAATACTTATTAAAAAAAAGTAAGGAAAATTTGTGATTTTATATAATTAGCAATAATAAGAGCAAGATGAGTAATTATAAGAGTAAGAATACACAGTTCTACTCTTAAATAATATGAAAATACAATTCAATATTCCAGACATTCGATTAAAATCACAACTTTTATGGTGATAGAAGCCTAACTAGATATTTGGCCCTGCCAACGATTCAGTAAGTTTCGATTAAATTTTTTGTCAATTTTTGCAAAATTGAACTGAACCGATTAGGGATGGGAACTAAAACCAGACTGAACTAATTTAGTTCGGTTCGGTTATTTGGTTTCAATTTTTTGAATAGAACTTATTTAAAAATAATAATTTTAATTATTTTAGTAAGTATATCTCTTTAAGGTATCCAATTGGTATTAAATTTTCTTCTATAATATATATGTATAGATGTATGTATTTACATATGTATATATATACATATATACGTATATAATTTTTAAATAACTCGGCCGATTCGGTTTGGATTCGGATTTCAAAGCTCGAAATCATAAACCAACAGAATTATTTCGGTTTGATTTGGTTTTACTTATTCGGATCGGTTTCGGTCGGTTATTTCAGTTTTAACAGAACTCTATTCACCCCTACATCCAACGACAATCTTGACGTGGATTATGAGGAAAATTAAAATGAGAAAAAAAAAGAGTTTACTTGATGAGATCGTAGGAAATAATCCTTTCACAGTGATATAAACCTTCACTCTGATGAGCTTGATAAGAAAATTACTTCCTTTGGACACAACAATGGAGATACATCTTCTTGATAATTTTCTCTTTATATAAGATATTGAAAAGATTTTGCGGATTCTCCAAAAGTTTGACGTGATTGGTTATTTATAGAGTCCCATTAGATTTACAAATTCTTAATTAATCACATCCCCTAGATCTGGTTGGAATATGAACCAAATGGTTGAGATTAAACTCTAAAACTGACCCAAATTTGAATTTTGGAATTGGGTCACTGATGACATAATTTGGGTCCACGGTGCATACATATATGCTTTTTTGAATTCTAAAAGACCAGTCATTGTTGCGGTTACCGGTAACTACGAATGATAATTGATGGGTCTAAGGGCCAAATCGTAACCGGCCCTACTAAAAAATTTGAATTAAAAATAAATTTTTTATTTTTCGAATTCAAATTTTTCTTTACTAGAACTTGCCAAAAATTGACCCTTAGACCTGCCCATTCTCATCCCTACAGGTAACCAAGAGAGGGTCACAGCTGACATGCAAGAACTCTTTCTTTTGGTTGCTACAAAACTAGGTCATTTGTGTGGTCACCAATCACCTAGAGAGGGTCACGGGTGTCACCAGTGACCTAGAGAAGAAATTCTCATGTACTGTCGCACTTTAATAAAATAGTCACAATTTCATATTAAGGTGATTCATGTACCGTTGGAAAGAGAAATCAAAACATTACAACTTCTTTCTATATGAATTTTTTCAGCTCAATCTTTCTCAGCATCAAATCTAGCCTTTAAGTTTATACTACTGCATGCTTTCAACAAATTTGATTTCATTCTATCCCGATGTCCCGATGTCCTTTTGGACTCGTTCTCATTCATAATCTCCTATTACCACTTTTTTTTTTGTCTACGATACTGATTCATTAACAAATGTCATATCCTCAATGCCTTTCGGGAATTGAGAAACTCTCCGTACATGCAAAGGACAATAATTGATGAAAGAACTGAGCAGAATTACTAAAATCCACAAACATACTATTAAACACATGAGAATAGATATATAGCCATCCTGCTTACTCCGAATTAATTTGTGGAACAGCATTGATCCTAATTTTCACATTAAGCTTGTAAGGGCCACAGAATCATGACATAACACTGCTTTACCGAGCCAACTCGACTCAGTGGATATGACAAAGCACGCTATCAAAATCATGTAGGCAGCATCAACCAGAACTTATCTGTGAAGCAGAATTGATCCTATTTTTCACAATGAGGCAAGTTGAGGACCATAGGATCAAGACATAAAACTGCCTTACGGATGCAATTTGACTCGGAAGTTATCACGAGGTAGGCTATCAAAACCATGCAGTGGATTTACAAAAAAAAACAAAAACAAAAAACAAAAAATACAAGTAGATCAGAAAACTTACAGTGATAGTATTTTCCAGTTGAACGAGCATCTGTCATGACATTCCCAATCATTTCAGCATATATCTGCAATGCAAAAAACAATTATAGAATGTTATCTACACAGAAATCAATTTGATTTTGGCACATTTCTGATTCAGAAATGTAGAAGGATTGCATAAAAACAAGGATTAAAGGGTACAAGGAAATGAATTATTCACTAGACTATTAGAGTTAATAGGCTACAGCAAGTTTCACATAGCATGACCCATCATATTTGTTTAGTGCATAAGGTATTACATCAGAAGCAACATGCCATGTTCCAATGTTCTCAAACAAAATTTTGGCCATATATTCCTTCCGTCTCGAGGGAAGAACACAGGAAAGGATTACATAGATTCATATACATGGAAATCCATGCAAAGACTTTGGCTACTTCAGAGAGTATCATAAATGAATAGGAAAAGGGGAATCAGCCATAATGAGTGTGAGTATGAGCCTACGACCATGCTTAAGTTGTACACTTCACATCCATACCACTCCATGCAAGCATCAATTTCTGGAATGCTTGTTTTAGGACAAAGAATATTGTAATTTGTAACAATGGAAAAGAGGTTATACAAATATACAAATGGTGTGGAGAGGTTGGTTGGTTGGCCATCTTACATTGTAGCATAATGGACATAACCTGTTGTAACTCCTTTAGACAATTGTTACTTGGGGCTTAACTAAACGCGTTATGTTAATCTACATTGCAGATTTAACACTGCTCCTTCCGTTAATTTTGCTTTAGAACTGGTACACTCAACCACTATAAAATCTATTCTCAACACAAGTTATAAGATGGGAAATCTATTCAATTCATGGTTGTAGATGCGTCAGTGCCTTCTCTTAAGAGCATGAACTCCTTAGTTAAGCACTATTTATTGAACTAAAACTGTACTTAACCTCACGTAATCTAAAATGTCAAAAACTTAAGGGCAAAGACTAAACGATCATGTAATGGGTCTAGAGTTCATCTCATATCATACTACCTCTCATGTTACAAGGTTACACACAGAAAGACACAAGTAGGGGAAGAATAGGTTTTCTTTTCCACCAATGGAGGCACAAAGTATTTTAAATGTGTCCTCATAATTATTTCCCAATTTATGTTGATAAGGACTTTACCAAAGACTATATGCTCATTATATAGACTATAGAGGATCCATGCAACTTCCTCAAAAATGTAGCAAATGTTAGCCATCTGAGTTAATTTTTATTCAATGTAACTTAAAGTAAATACTTTCCTTCAGGATTAATTAGGATGGGACTACTTGTTGAAGAATATTATTAGATTACTAAATATTAAGTGCCTATCTCTGGTGCTTATAACCCCACTGTTTAACCACATGAGCCAGGCCTTAGACCCCAAGAAACAAATTATAAAAATAATAAATATAAAACAGAATAACAAGAGTATATCAGAAAGGGTGGCAAGCATCCCAATTTTAATAGGAGCATAAAGTAGGTTGCATGGTACCCAACAGTTAGTCTGTTAGAACATCCAAAAAGAATAGACAAGAAGCTACAATGCCAGCATGCAAGCAAGATACATATAGCCTGAGATAAAGTGAGAGATTTACTTTGCAAGCTGTGTCAAACCCAAAACTTATTGGGACCTCCTTGCACTTCAGATCTCCATCAATTGTTTTTGGGCATCCAATAACCCGAGTTCTAATATTCTTTGCCCTAGAAATCATTTGTAAAATGATAATGATTCAATATAAACTCAAAAAAGAACATTAAAATCTCTACTTGACCAGAGAGGTTGCCCTGTGTAAATTAATTAGTATGATTAAATAATATCCGCAAAGTTCAAACCTGAAGTTTTCAGCAAGAAGGCATGCATTTGTGTTAGAGTCATCTCCACCAATAACAACAAGTCCATCCAGCTCAAGTTTCTTCACAGTGTCTTCAGCTTGTTTAAACTGATAAAAGTGAGCATAAGAGGAAGCAGTTAAGAATACAAGGGAAAACTAGAAAACACATACCAACTACAACTGCAATAAGGAAAGTGAAGGTGGGCTTGTATATGTGTGTGTTTTTATTTTTGCGCACACACTCACAGTACACAGGCCCACACACATGAAGAGAAGCATGCATATTAACACATACATTTAAACGAAAATACCTGTTCTGGAGTTTCAATCTTGTCCCTTCCACTGCATATCATATCAAATCCACCCTATTCCAATATTGAAATCAAAATAAATCAAAATGTTAGATAATATGATAACATTATCAACATCCTGGAAATTCATTTGCAAAAAGAAATGAATAGCACGCCATTACCCGTGTCAGACATGTAACCATTTATCATGGCCTTGTTTCACAATTGAAGTTAAGGAGTACGAATTGTTTTAGGCGGAGTTACATGGACATATCAAAATTTGATAGGTCACTTCAGGTGTAAGAATAAATCCAGCTCTTAGCTGGTGCTCTAAAACTCCTCTTCCTCAAAATCAGGTTTTTTTTCTTAAAAAAATAATTTTCAAAGATCCAAAAAGTAATCCCTCATCATTTTCTTTCTAACTCCCAACACTTTAAGCTTGTTTGGCAGGGCTAGCAAGTGTTAGGCATCTAACAACTGCCAACTGTTGTTACCAAACAAAGCTTAAATGAACCTTGTCAAATTAATAAACAGGTAGGGTCACCATGGGTTTGGATAGGATCACTAGAAACTCCAACTAAAATGAACACTTTTCGTGGTACACAAGTATCGCTGCAACTAATCATATAGCCGAACGCTAGCATCCACCCTCTGACAAGAATAGAGGCCGAAACATCTTATAATAGACATAATACTAGGTCTAATAGGGTTGGACTCTACACAAATTAAGATGTTGCTTCATTAGATATCCATTAGGAAAACAATTTTATCATAACCCAAAAGGTTCAGTCAGAAATCCACATTAACATGGTACTAGCTCATATATTACCATTTTAATATATGCCTTCCCATCAAATCTATAAGCATGTCAATGCTTACTGTCATCCCTCCACCTGTGTGAAAGATATTGCTGGAAATAACTCAAATTTTCACATTCATCTATTATCAACCCATCCCCAAGAGCAATAATACTATACTGAATCTACAATTCCCCAGAACCTAACTGTGAGGCACATGAATGTACAAGCTTCCTACCTATTGACTGACACTTATGAGTCTGACATATTTTTAAGCATGTTTTCTATATAGAAGTTAGCCCTGGACTAGAATCATTACAAAACTTAACCAAGATCAACTACCATGCACTAAGTGAATTCCATCATTGACAATGATAGTAACATAACTAATAAGCACAATGCAATCCTTTTACCATAAAACTGGAAATGGCTACTTGGTTAACTACAAAATGAGAACATTTCCAAAAAATCGCGTCCTGTCATCAACATGGAAGTTTAAAGTTTTACCGCCATTCAACATCAACGTCCTGACAAGGCTTGTCATACATTCCAGAAGGGTAAGAAGTGCTATGATATATTATAGGACACTGTATTTAAGCTCTAAGCAAGGTAGCAAGCCCTGGGGAGAAGTGACAACATGATATAATTCACTAAGGTGAATTTTAGCAAGCCCTAGAGAGTAAAGTGACAACGTGATATAATTCGCTGTGGTGAATCTCCATCATTGGAGAAAAAAGATCAGTTTCTTTGTTTGGCCTACAAGCCACCCAATTTTGCCTCACTCCTCTCGCCTTCCTTGTAGCACCACCTCATGTGCTCCAAGGAGCACTGTAATCTCTCTCGGGCTGATTAAGCCAAACTATCAAAAAAGAGCTTGTAAATTGCAAAATAGACACCGAAACCTACTAAAATGAATATCAAAACTCAGAACAGGCCATAAAACAGCACAAAATCCCCACGGTATAAACAGATATTACTGAAAGGAGGCAATCTCAATAACCATAAACCCAAAGACGCTAAATTTGCAACTAATCATTTCCCGAAAGAGAATTATTAAGATTAAATTTGGCGTTATATTCCTTTTTTTTGAATTTTTTTTTTTCTGAAAAAAGACAGACAGATGGGTCAATTGCAACATAAAGGTCACAGCCAAGGTTGAAGTAACAGCCACATATTCCAGTCGCACGCTACATTATTCAACTACTCGAAAGACTACCAACCTAAATACTTAAGAATATATATTTATTAAAAAAATCCACAAAATAAAATCTAAGATTAATCAAATCTAAATCAAATCCAAATAGATCACCTGATTCCTGTAAGGATAGATGAATTCAGGCGAGAGCTCAACATATTTGCACTTCATGATCCCCGCAGGGCCTCCCTTGAACCCGTACATCGTCGATCCCTTCGCCTTATCCTGCAAATAATCTGCCGAAAACCATGAAAACATTAACGAAATTAATTCCAAAAAATAAAATATCATCATACGTATGAAATGGAAAATTGAGGGTTTGTGAAGCGAACCGAAGATCCCCGAGATGACATTGTGGCCGCCAGGAGCCTGCCCGCCGGAGAGCACCACGCCTATCTTGAGCGAGCCGGACATCTCAGACGGCGCGGATCCGGTGGGGACCAGCATCGCCGACGGCTGGCCGAACAGATTCGGGAACAGCTTCGCTATCTCATCTGCCAGAAATTCCAAAGCCAAAGATCAAAATCAAAATCAAACCAAAGCCACGAGGTTGATCTGAAGCAAGGAGGTCGGATCGGATCGGATCGAGGATGGCGGTGAGATAGATACCAGGGTTGCAGGCGGCGGAGCTTTTGGGGCCGTCGACGATCTTGAAGGGGGACTTGAGGACGGAGGGGAGGGGGAGGGGGTGGTTGAGGCGGCTGGTCTGGACTTCGCTGTAGACTCCGGCAAGGCGTCCGGGGGCGGCCCCGCCCTTGCCGCCGTTGGAAACTCCGCTCATTGTATTCTCTTGTTTTCTAGGCAACGATTCAAACAATCTAGAGTGAGAGAACAAAAACTAGCTGCAGACTTTGCAACGGTTTTATGAAGGGAGAGATTAGGAGCGGGTTGGATCGGTTCGGGTTAAGAATGCGTCGTTGGGGTATCCGCTGAATTTTAGGGAACTTCTAAAACGGCACAACTTTCTATAATATTACAATTTTGTCATCGAATTTTTTTACCAAATTGCCCTTATCTTCCTTCTTTCCTTTTCCTGAGTTCAGTTAACCCAAAAAAAAAAAAAAAAACTCCTAAAATCCGCAGCAAAAGCGGCGATAGCAGATAAAAAAGTAAGAAGAGAGATTTGATAGTATTGGATTTAGATAAGAAAAGAGAAAGAGAAAGAAGTAGTTGGGTATTTGGGTTAGAGATGATTTTTTTGGAAGAGAAGAAAATAGAGGCAGAAAACTCCGGTCCGGACTGCGAGTCCGGACAAATATCTCCGGTCCGGACTGACAGTCCGGACAGAATGGCAGTCCGGACAGGAAATATCCTGTCCGGACTGGCAGTCCGGACCGGATCTCCCTGTCCAGACTGCCAGTCCGGACAGGAAGTTAAATAGGTTTTTTTTCCTATTATCCGTGAGTAGTCTCACTTATTACGCAAGTGGTCCTGGTTCGATCCCTAGCAATAATGTTTATTTTAGATTTTTATCTATTTTTTCAAATAGTGGTAAATTTAGTTCAAGTCCTTCTTTGATGACTAATTTTGTTATTACCCTTTTCACGTACAAAACAAACTCTTTTACTTTATGAACAAATTTTTCCTTTCCTTTTTTATATAACCTTTTAAAATCCGTGTAACTTCTATTAACAATAAGGAAAATAGAATTAAATACTTTATAATCCATTGCAGAAAATAAAAAAAAACACAAAGTTTAGTTCATTCTATGCAACAAACACAAAAAATTCATTCATCTCTCAAATTTGTACACAGTTTAGTTCTTTCCAACTACATATTACATCAATAACACATAAGTATGAAATTCAAATTCAAATAACAATGTAAATTCACACAATGAGAATTGTGAACAAATTAGGCCATAATTAGAAACAACATTACATAAAAAAAAATATATACAAGACCCCAATGCACTATCCCAATTATAAACAACATTACATAAAAAAATTTCATATATTATTAAAAACCTTCCACCTCCAACTTCGATTTCTCGCTCTCGTATCGGGCGACGAATTTGTGGTCGAAATACTGCTTTCTTCCTCCTTAACGAGGCAGTTGGTCGTACGCGAGAAGATTCCGCCGGATCCATCTATGGAATACAAAGATATTTCATTTTTAGATGTTATTTTTCATAACACTAACTTCTGTACATGTAAGTATGAACTTACAAAGTAAAATTTGCTTAAAATATAATTTTTTGTCTAATTTTTTTTTTCTGCAAGATAGTATAATATTAAATTTTAAAGACACTAAAACCGTCTTTTGCAACTTAATCAACCATTAGGATAATACCATCAAACTTCATAATTAATTAATAAATTTTAATACTAACGTTCATGATTATAAAAAATAACTAAATTTCACATATTTTACAATTGGAATTACAATATTAAATTTTCTTAATAATTATAATCTAAATATTAGAAATTAAAATTAACAAAAAAATGCTACAACTAAACTTACTACCTCATCCCCTCATCCTCCTCCCAAACCCAACAAAATCACCAAATCCTAATATTCAAGAGTTGTTTAATCCAAAAATAATAAAAACTAAATTTTAAAATAAATATTACTAAATTAGGAAAACTCACCTAGTAATGGCGGGAAGGCGGCGGCGGGAGAATACCGGCGGCTGCGGCGGGACCTTGGCGAAGGCGGCAGGGCGGCCTGCGGCGGCGGCGGCAGGGGGAGTAGCAGGGGTCTACGAATGGGGGAGAGAGAGGGAGATTTGGAAGGATAAATGAGGAGAGAACAAGTATGGAGATGAAGAGTGGAAGTTTGGGTTAGGGTTTGGAGGAGAAATGAGGAGAGAAGAGGAAGAGGAGAGGAGATATAGGGGGAAGGGTATTTTGGTAACACCATATGTGCTCACTAAGATATTTTCCTTACAATGAAAAACTTACTGGGCTCACTAGGAAATCTGGGCTCACTAGGAAAAACTTGTGCCCCTTCAGAAGTTCCCTGAATTTTACGGGCGAGACACGACAAAAGCGGGGGTGTTTCTAGAGGTGCACACCATTTTCCCTAGTGAGCCCACCTTCTCTTTTGAAAAGAGAGACTTTTTCTGATGAGCATATTAAAAAGGGTTAATTACAGTCAGACCCCCTGTAGTATTGGAGTTGTATCACTTAACCCCCATGAAATTTGAAACTCTCAGAAAAACCCCTGAACTTCCTAACGGCGTTAATTGACTGTGAATAAGCAGGCTACGTGATGTGCTCGTGTTTTAAAAAGTCCAAAATATCCCTAGTTAACCAAAGTTAGGATATAAAGCAGCGCCCAATCTTTCTCTCACCCCCTCCCTCCCCCAGCGCGATCCATCTCTCTCTCACTCGCCTCCCTCCCCCCCGCTCCCTCTCCCCGTCCTCTTAGGTGCTAGCAGCAGCAGCAGCAGCTAGCAGCTGCAGCAAGCACAGCTGCTGCAGCAGCACAGCTGCAGCAGTTGCAAGCTGCTGCTGCTGCTTGCAGCAACTGCTGCTGCTGCTAGCAAGGAGTGCGATAGAGAGAGAGAGGAAGGAGAGAAAGAGAGAGGGAGTGTGTAGGGAGTTGTGAGGGTAGAATAGAAAATTCAGGACCGTGAGTGCACTTTAGTGTTAAAAGAGAGTGACAATAACAAACTCTAACTAACAGTATTAAAAATCCAAGGGATTTTTTGAGAGTTTCAAAATTCAGGAGTGTTAAGTGATACACCCTCAATACTACAGGGGGTCTGACTGTAATTAACCCTATTAAAAAATCCGAAACTAATCACAGTTTATTTCTCTCCCCCCTTCTCTTCCTTTTCTCCCCATTTCCGCCTCCTTCCTCTTCCTCTACATCTTCTCTTCTCTGAACCCAACACCACCTCTCCAAATCTAAGATCGGCTTCCTTCCTCATCCTCTTCTTCTTTTTTCTCCAAACCCGCATTTCCAAATTTAAGGCCGAACATCGACCAAATTAAGGAGTGGAGGTGTGCCCATCTTCAACTCTATAGACCACTTCTGCCAGCTCCACGCCCGCAACTCCATGGACCACCTCTGCCAGCTCTATGCCCACATCATCACCTCCGGCGCCACCTCCGACAACTTCGTATCCTTCCGGATCCTCGCATTCACTGCCCTCTCTCCTGTCGGCTCCCTCCCCTATGCCGCCAGCCTCTTCTCTCAGATCCCCAATCCTGACCCCTTCATCGCCGACATTCTCATCCGAGCCTACGCCAGTAGCCCCAACCCTGCACACACCCTCGAATTCTACGATCAGATTCTACAATCTCTCGCCTTCCGCCACCCCCGACGATCACATCTTTCCTTTCCTTCTAAAAGCCTGTGTGGAAATTGGGTCTGCTGAGCTAGGGCTGATGATTCACTCTCAGGCAATCAAGTTCGGGTTCGAAGGATGTCTCCTTATTTGATGGGATTGAAGAATTTGATGATGCTTCGCTAAACGTTATGTTCAATGAGATGTTGAAGTGCAGGTGCTTGCACTACAAGAAAATGGGTCTTTAGTCACGATATCTTAGTGACGAGTATTAAAATTGTCACTGAAACTGAATATTTGTGACAAAAATTAAATATTGTCACAAATATTATGTTTTTTGTGATGGATACAAATAATTGTCACAAAAACATATTTTTTTGTGACAACAGATAAAAACTTGTCACAAAAACATAGTTTTCAGTGATGAGAATGAAATATCGCGACTAATTTATAAAATTTTTAGTAACGACGACTAAAACTTGTCACTAAAAAATATTTTTTTGTGACGCTAACTAAAACTCGTTGCTAAAACTTAAATATTTCAGTGACAACAAAGAAAATTTGTCACTAAATATAATTTTCAGTAACGAAGACTGCAAATCGTCACTGAAAAATTAATTTTTTCTGTGACACCTAAAACAATTGTCACTAAAATTGAGATTTCAATAAGAGAAACTATATATCGTCACTAAAATATAAATATCTTTTGTGACAACGAAAAAACGCATCACTAAAACTGAATTTTCAGTGAAGAAAAATATAATTTGCTACTAAAACATAAATTTTTTCTGTGACAAATAAAATAATTGTCACTAAATCTAAATGTTCAGTGAAGGAAACTAAATACCGTCACTAAAACATAAATTATTTTTGTGACAACTCGCAAACTTATAACTAAAACTAATGTTCAGTGACGAAAACTAAATATTGTCATTAAAGTTTAAATTGTTTTAGTAGCAAGTAATAAACTAGTCACTAAAAGTGAGTTTTTAGTGACGAAAATTAAATATTGTTACTAAAACACAAATTTTAAGTTACAACGAAAAAGAGTTGCCATTAAAACATGGAAATCAATTACAACTATTTTTTATGGACACAAATATTTTTTTTTTTGAGGGATTATAAGTTAATTATTTTTATTTTTAATCAATTCTATAAAATTATCAACTTATAACAAACATGAGACTTCAATTATTTATTTATTTTTTTACAACTAATCGCAATCGTCTATCCATATCTTATGATACAATAACTCTTTGAAATATTATAAAAAATATTACAAATAGAATTACAATGTTTAACCTAATATATATATATATATATATATATATAACTTTATCTCGACCGTCTATCCAAATACTATATGATAAAATAACTCCTCAATCTATTATAATTGGAATACAAATAGAATTATAATTCTAAACCTAATCTATTTATTTAACCTAAATCCTATCTTAGCCGTCTATCCATATTCTATGATAAAATAAATCCTCAATCTATTATATTTCTAATACAAATAGAATTTTAATTATAATACAAATCTTATTATTATCATTATATAAAACCTATATATATAACAGCCGCAGCTAATTTTCTAAACCCTCTATCGCGATCCTTAACTCCCACGTTCGGCCCCTCAAACGAACGATCGAACCCTCAATCTCCTTTCGCCATCAACAGCAGCGGCCCTTCGCCAATCAAAGCAGCGGCCCTTCGCAAGCAACAACTCCGGCAAAGCAGCGACCCTTCGACCCCTCTGCAAGCAACAACTCCGACCCCTCCGCAAAGTAGCGGCGGCCCTTCGACCACTCGCAAGCAACAACTCCGACCCCTCCGCAAAGCATCGGCCCTTCAACCCCTCCGCAAGCAACAACTCCGACCCCTCCGCAAAGCAGCAGCGGCGCTTCGCGAACAAACCAGCGGCCCTTCGCGATCAAAGCAGCGGTCCTTCGACCCCTCTGCAAGCAACAACTCCGATCTGCCCGCTCTCCCTCCGACCCGCCCGCTCTCCCTCCGACCCGGCCGCAGTAAACTGCACCACGCCTGCACTGCATCCGATCGCTGTAAACTGCACCACGCCTGCACTGCATCTGATCGCGCGCGCCCCCTCTGCCTCCAAGCCGCAGGGAAAAAAATCTGCATTGAACTGCACCCACGCGCCCTCTCCGAAACGGCACTCAATCTCCCTCAGGTCTACGAGGATCAGCGCCCTCTCTCCCTCAGATCTGCAAGGGACAGCGCCCACGCCCCCTCGATCTGCAAGGAGCAACTATCTCAGTTCGGCCGCTCTCCAACAAATTTGCGACGAATTGCTAGGTATGAATTTACACGAAAATAATTTTGTGCTAATGTTAAGAATATCTAGTCCTAATGAAAACATTAGTAGGCACAAATTTGGGGGCAAAAAAAAAAAGAATTTTGATTTTGAACAATAATAATATTGTTATGCACAGTTAAGCAATGAAAGACTCTCGTTTAATGAAAGAACAATAATAATATTTTGAAGTACACGTCTCAATGCAATGAAAGACTCGATAAGCATGGAGTGCCTGGAGTCTCTCGTTAATTGATTTTTCAGTGAAAAGTTTTGGATTCTTGTTTGAATTTTGTAACATTGGCTTAGACCTGTGCTTAACCACACAGTCCCTCTCCAAGTCTCAAACTCAACATGTGGTGGAGTTGCAGGGACTATGACAGTAAAATTGCACTGGTTAGCTATATCCCTATTTGTCTTACATTACTATCTGTATGTGTATGTTTTTTGTTTCCCTTATTCTCTTCAACTAGTGGAAAATATCCATGTAGAATTTTAGATGTAGAATTTTAGTTTAGTAGTACAAATAGAGTGTTTTGATAGACAAAAAAATATAAAAGTATCCTAAAAAGAAATGATGTTTTAATTTTGAATAGAAATTTAATAATGTTATAGCTACCCTGTGAAAGTTGTAGCTACCCTGGGTCATTTGCAGAGGTTGAAGAATCAGATCATTTGCGGAGGTTGAAGAATCAACTGTAAGTAAATTAAAATATATACTATGATAATATAAATCATATCTTCATTGGTCTAGAAATATTTTGATTATAATGTAATAATACATATCTCATAAAAACAGAGGAATCCAATAACAGGTGAGAAAGCAGAACCAGATGATATTTGGTTAAAACAGCACACTAAATTGAATGCGCAAGGAGATTTGCAGTGGTCTGATGCGAAATCACAAGAAATACATGTCAGTATTTATATTATCTCTACTTTATATTGCACTTATTTACATTCATTTATATATATTCCTCAGTTGTATCCATATATGTCCATAGTTTTGCATTTATTTACATTTATTTACATATATTCCTCAGTTGTATCCAAATCTGTCCGTAGTTTGAATTGTGCACTTTATTAAGTAGGAATTGTACCAAATCAACCTGAATCACATTGAAATTTAATATCCTATTTTAAGATTATATTTTTAAACTCTCATAAAAATTTGACATTAATTGGTTGTGATTATAATCTCAAACTAAATATTTTCTCAGCTGCACCGGTATCGGACTGGTGTATAAGCGGTGCACTAAATTGATTACAAATTATAACAAACCACCATGGATAGCTTTAAAATTTTATATTCTGTTTTATGAGTTTGTTTTAATACTCTCATAAAAATTTCACAGTAATTTGATGATATTTTGACTGACAGGCAGATATATTACTCAGTTGTATCCATATCTGTCTGTAGTTTGAATTGTGCACTTTATTAAGTAGGAATTATACCAAATCAACCTGAATCACATTAAAATTTAATATCCTATTTTAGAATTATGTTTTTAAACTCTCATAAAAATTTTACATTAATTGCTTGTGATTATGACCTCAAAAGAAATATTTTCTCAGCTACACCGGTATCGGACTGGTGCATAAGCGGTGCACTAAATTGATTACAAATTATAACAAACAACCATGAATAGCTTTAAAATTTTATATTCTGTTTTAGGAGTTTATTTTATTACTCTCATAAAAATGTCACAGTAATTTGATGATATTTTGACTGAAAAGAAGATATATTGCTCAGTTGTATCCATATCTGTCCGGAGTTTGAATTGTGCACTTTATTAAGTAGGAATTATACCAAATCAACCTGAATTACATTGAAATTTAATATCCTATTTTAGAATTATGTTTTTAAACTTTCATAAAAATTTCACATTAATTTCTTGTGATTATGACCTCAAAATAAATATTTTCTCAGCTGCACCGGTATCGGACTAGTGCATAAGCGGTGCACTAAATTGATTACAAATTATAACAAACAACTATGGATAGCTTTAAAATTTTATATTCTATTTTAGAAGTTTGTTTTATTACTCTCATAAAAATGTCACAGTAATTTGATGATATTTTGACTGAAAAGTAGATATATTCCTCAGTTGTATCCATATCTGTCCGGAGTTTGAATTGTGCACTTTATTAAGTAGGAATTGTACCAAATCAACCTGAATTACATTGAAATTTAATATCCTATTTTAGGATTATCTTTGTAAACTCTCATAAAAATTTCACATTAATTGGTTATGATTATGATCTCAAACTAAATATTTTCTCAGCTGCACCGGTATCGGACTGGTGTATACGCGGTGCACTAAATTGATTACAAATTATAACAAACCACCATGGATAGCTTTAAAATTTTATATTCTGTTTTAGGAGTTTGTTTTAATACTCTCATAAAAATTTCACAGTAATTTGATGATATTTTGACTAACAAGTAAATATATTTCTCAATTATATTCATATTTGTCCGGAGTTTGAATTGTGTACTTTATTAAGTAGGAAGTATACCAAATCAATCTGAATCACATTAAAATTTTATATCCTATTTTAGAATTATATTTTTAAACTCTCATAAAAATTTCACTTTAATTGGTTAATATTTTGCCCTCTAACTTGAATTTGTATTATGTTTTTGGAGTTTGTTTTGACCATTGTTACTAATGCCTCTATTTATTATTATTTAATTACAGGAAAAAGTACATGAGCTTGTCGTGAAGCAAACACAAGATGATGAATCTCAGATGTCTCGTGATGACATATTGCTTCATATGCTTGGTGAGAAATTAGGATATTTTCGAGGAAAAGGAGCAGGAAAAAGGCCTCCGAGTAAAAGACCTCGGCAGGATGTTCAGGAGCAAGTAGAGAAGGCTATAAGTGATGCTAGAGAGATAATGATGGTTGAAGTGGCTCAAAAAATTAGAGAAGAAGTTCAGACAAAGTCAGATGAGAAATTAAAGAAACAGCTAGATGAGTCAGATAAGAAGTTGAAGACAAAACTACAAGAGGTACGAGCTGAAATTAGAGCTGAGATGCAAGCTGAGCTCGAGTCCATGTTTCAAGAGAGAATGGCTTCTTTTTTTGGTTCTATATCACAATCAAAAAATTGATTTTTATGTATTTATATGGATTTAATACTTTGCTGCGGACAAAAACAAGTTACAATTTGTGCAAAACTGGATTGTTTTTCTTACGAATATTTTAGCATGTTTATGTGATGAATTTTATTTTTCTATTATACATCATTGATATATATATTAGCTAATTATAAAACATCTCCTGTGAATATGGTGTTTGAAAATATGAATGATTGTATATGAATGACTGTATATATTGTATTTGTAACAGATATGTGTATTAGCTATTTGAAGATGCAATTAGTGACACTATTAGAAACTTGTCACTAATAATTACCTATTTGTGACAATATTTGTCGTCACTAATTTTGTAATTAATGTCATTATATAATATTATATATATATATAGTGACAAATAGTCATTTTTCTGTGACACATATTGTTATCACAAATTAGATTTAGTGATGACGAACATCGTCACTAAAGAGTTATAATAGTGACAATGTAATAGTTTTTCTGTCACAAGTTTTATTGTCATAAATACGATTTAGTCATGTTGAAAGTCGTCACTGAAGCGTCGTAATAGTGACGATATAATAACTTTTTAGTGACAACTATTGTTGTCACCAATACGAATTAGTGACGATATTAGTTGTCACAAAAAAAATGTTATAGTGACAATCTAGTTAGTGTTTTATGATAAGTCATCGATGTCACTGAAAACTAAGTCGTCACTGAAGAGTCTTAATAGTGACGATATAATAACTTTTTAGTGACAACTATTGTTGTCACCATTACAAATTAGTGACGATATTAGTTGTCACAAAAAAAAATTTATAGTGACAATCTAATTAATGTTTTGTGACAAGTCATAATTGTCACTGAAAACTATTTTCAGTGACGGACACTAAAAGTCGTCACAAAAACCTTCAGTGATGGCCACATAAGCGACGACACTTAGTCGTCACTAAACTCGTCACTGAATATTTTCGGTGACAACTTGAAGACTTTCAGTGACAACTTTTGTCGTCACTAAAAACCCATTTTCTTGTAGTGTTGGAGGATGCACAGAAAATGTTCGATGGAATTCCCGAGAGAGATGTTTCCTGGAGTGTGATGATCAACGGATACTTGAAGGAAAGTCGGTTCAGTGAAGAGTTGGTATTGTTTAGGAGGATGTTGGCAGAGGGAGTGGAGCCGAACGAGAGTGTTCTTGTGAATGTGCTGTCGGCATGTGCTGGGTCATTGAATTTACCTCAGGGTTGTAGAGCATGGGAGGTCCAGTTGCACTATATTGTAATTGTTCCTTCATTGAATTTATTTATTTTTATTTATTGAAATTATAAGAATTTATGAGTTTGGTCATTGAATGAATCTAGTTGTTCATTGAAATGGTTTATTCTACCTGAGAATGGGTATGTTTATTTGTGATTTTAGGGATGATTAAAAGAATGTAAATAAGTTTGTTTGTAAAGATGAGACTTTGAGACATGGTGGGCAATATTTTTGAGGTATTTTTCCACTGTCCGGAGAGTGGACTTCTGTCCGGACAAAATTTTTTCGTCCGGACTGAAAGTCGGGACAGAAGTCTGCTGTTCGGACTTCCAGTCCGGACGAAAAATTTATTGTCCTGACTTACAGTCCGGACAATGGAGGTTCATCAGTCCGAACTGTGAGTTTTTGTAGGATTCATAATTTTTATCAATCCGTAATGTTTTTAGGATTTTTGAGTAAGTAAAAACCTAATAAATTCAATTTTCGAATTTAATTTGTCAGATAATTTAATATATGAACAAATTTGATGGAATAGTTGTGGGTTTTAGATTTTTTTTTTTAATTTTTTTTATTTGGGTTAATTGAACTGGAGTTTGAGAAGAGAAGGAGAAAAATGTTGAAGAAAGGAACATTCTAGTCAAAAAAATCGATGGCAAACTTGTAATAAGAAAGAAGATTTTAAGTGGGTTCATTAGGAAAAATGGTGTGCCCCTTTAGAAACTCCCCAAAAGCGAACGTGGGGCCATAGCGGGTTTGGGTGCGGGCTAAGGGAACAAATCCGAGCGAGTCTAGTGTGGGAGAGTGTCACTGGTCGAAAAAAAATAGAAAAAAGAACTATTCTTAGAATCAAATAATTTATGGCTATTTATAAAGGTAGATGAGATATATAAATGGGAGGTGATGCGATAGGGGATGATAATTTTAATTAAGGTTTAATTGTGCTTTCTCTTAAGAACTTTCTTTTGGTAAGTATGAAGCACGTTACATCAAAATATAAATCAGAAATTCAAAAGTAGGAAAAACCTCTTGTGTATAAATGCAAAAGAATACTAGCTAAATACTAATTCTAGAAAAATTTTCCGATCGAATTTCCGACCGATTTTGGTCGGAGTCGGACAAAACCACCGGAGTCGTCCGTCGTGTTCACCTTTACGAAAAACTTAGTTTTGTCGAAAAATTCTAATGACATTTTATGATTGGTAGGTAATGTCAACAATAAGTACAGGGAAATAGATTGAGTATGGATTTGTAATTCAAACTTTTGAATTCAAATTCTCCACTAAAAGTTAGCTTAATGCTGTTAAACGGGCTGGCTTGGATCGGGTTAGACCCATGTCCGACCCCAGACCCGGACTGCACTGGGCCGGGCTTCGGGCAGACCCGGATATTTCAAGAACGGTTTTATTTTGTTTTCTAAAAAAAAAATTTAAAAGCGAAAAAATCCAAAAAAAAAAAATGGAAAACTGCTGCGAATATAACAAAACATATGGTATTCTTAGGGAAAAAAAAATAAAACTTTATTAATCATTAAACCAATAATATTACAAATTTATACAAAAAATTCTTATTCAAATCAAAAAATTAGGACATATACATCACAATAATATGAGTAGATTCTAACTGGGATGACACTCATTCATTTATTTTTAATTATGTGCAAATATTTTCTTTTAAAAAGGCAATTCTTGTTTTACTTTACAATTTTAACTTCTAAGTCTTCAACTTAGGAATAGTAATGGACGCGTCCCCGAGTCAAATTTTTATCCGTTTTATACAAAATTTTGAATTTAAAATGAAAATTTTATTTTTCTAACTAAAATTTTTGTATTGATAGTTTGGCCCGTGAATACACCAATTACCATCCCTACTTCAACTATACTTTTGTGAAATATTAACAACATCCAAGTCTTGTTATCTTTTCTTTGTTGTCCACCAATCCCTTAAACGCATGGGTGGTTTCACTATGTCTGCATCTAGACTTTTCCTGTGATTTCTAATGATATGTCCTCCTATGTTGAACGTACTCTCAGAAGTTATAGTTGAAACTTACATTGTTGATAAAATCGCGAACCATAATGGAAACAATTGTATATTGTTGATCCAATTTCTTTCCGCTATTATAAAAGATCAAAATCGCTTTCGTGTTCTTGTTACATCAAAAGAAATACTTTAAGAGTATCATCGGCAATATTGAAAGGAGTATGATGCGAGTGCCCCCATGAAAAATCTCAAACTCACTCATTGAAACCATGATGAAATATTCTTAGAAATTTCTTTCAATTAACTCCTCATAGTGAGATTCAGAGGTCAGGTCAGTACCTGATCATCCTTGTTTATGCAAATTTCATCAATATAATCCAAACGTACAGGCTTAACAAATACATTTACATTACTCGTTTTTCCTTCATCCTTTTTTTTTGATAAGATATACTTACATTAATTTCCGTTTTCACTAATTTTATCTGTCAGTACCGCTGCTGATGTAAATATAAACTTTTCAGCAAACCGAAATGATTAAATTTCTTTATTTACCAAAAGTGATATTGGATAGATTTTCTGCAGTACAACTTACCAATTTCAGCATAATTGAACAAAATAAGATTCCTCGGATAGATAGGATGATCCTCTTCTATGACACCACAATTAACAACAAATTTCAAAACTCATATTTCTGAGCACAGAATTATTAAAAAAATGGTCTACCGATGAGTGTCATCAGATAATCAGTAGTAGGCTACTGGTTATTCATGATTCTGATCTATCACAATCACTTCATCATCGTGCTTACATCTTTTATATATGGTAAGTGTCATAAGCTCTTCCTGTGTCATCGTAGCGCACACACATGCACATGCAAACTAAACTAAGAACCAATTCAAGTTCTACTCATGGTTTTTTAAATGTTGAGGTTGAAGCTTTAAGAGTTGGTCTCAAGAGACCTTGTATCATTGCTCATAAGAGGAAGGTCCAGATTCAATTCTCAGATATACCTTAACTTAGGCAATCATTCAGGCTACAACATTACTCTGGAAAAAAAAAATATTTACATTGAGGCTTCTTGTACTTTTTTAAAAGGAATAAAACATAAATTAAGGACTTAAACCTCTAAAGGCATCCCTCTTGATTATGATACCCATACCCATTGCCTGGAGACAAATTAGATGACAATCAGGAAACTCTAGGTTAGTAATTGAGTAATGATAAACTTATTATCACAAAGAAAAAGAAAGGGACAAAAATGAAAATGAAAGTCCACACAGTTATCAGTTAATGGTTGCCTGTGCTACAACCATAAAGCACCTAAACATGTCATTGTGGCAGTTTAAATTTTTTTTTTTAAGATGACAAGTGCCGGTGTAGGTAGTGGTAAAACCTCTTAGCAGTTGCGTAAAAAGTCAAAGTGAAAGCCCACTTGCATAAGACTACGACCTTTTAAAAGAGGCCATGGTATTTATAGGGAGGATCTGGTTAGAGACACCATACTTGCGAATGACACATGATACAAGTCAACCAAGGTTTCAAATATCGGTTATAGCGGATATGTCAGTTGGAAAAATTCCATAAGCGATACTTTATTCGGAGAGATATTGTGGATACAACAACAACAACTAAGCCTTTCATCCCAAGTATTTGGGGTAGGCTACATGAACCAAAAAAGAATCACGTTGGATCGATCACTTTGATAGTCCTTCTCCATTCATTTCTATCAAGTAAAATCTCCTCATTTAAACCTCTAGAATCCATATCTTTTTGTATCACCTCCATCCATATTTTTTTCGGTTTTCCCTTCGTTCTTTTAACTTGTTCTACATTGATAAACTTCTCTCGTCGAACTGGTGTATTTGTAGACATACGTTGCACATGAGCAAACCATCGTAATCGGTTTTCTCGCATCTTCTCATCGATAGGAGCTACATCTAGTTTAGCACAAATATCTTAATTTCTCACTTTATCCGGAGAGACATTGTGGATATTTAGCAAATATTGAATGACAATAGCGAGCTATAAATATACATGTCCTGCTATCCTAAAACAAATATAAATAAGTCGATACATGCATACATCATATAAAGTTTTTATGAAATATCATATATATAATATTAGGATATACTTATCTAAACAACTTGCATTAAGTTGATGAATCCATAATCAATAATACACTAACTAATAACTTTTATTCTTTTACTATAAATTTGATGCAATTCTCTATTTGATATAATTTTCTTGATTTACTGCAATTCAAGTATTTAGTAGTAATTATACTGTAATTTAACAGTAAATCGGTAATCAGAAACTTGTAAATCAATCTTTAAAAAGATTTTAAAAAATCAGCCAATTCATAGTTTAAACAGAGGTATTTAGATATCCAATTTACTCAAATAACCAAGAAGAAAATAAACTACATTAAATAGGCCAATAAAATTATAATTTTTTGGTCAATTGCGTTGGCTCTTATGTTAGTGGATATCAATCGATATTTGAATAACAATATTGCGGCTACAATAGGTTGTATTGATATATCAATTATTTTTTCTTAAAAACGATGAACGCATTGAGATGTTCAATATCATAGTGGCTAGGCGTTATAACTGCAATATTGGCCGAGATTTTGATATCACGGGCACTTTTGAGTTCAACGATATAGTGTGTCTGATTCAGGCATCTTGCTACCTATATGGCAGGGATGGAGTGCCCAAGCCAGGGGTCAATATTTGCTGGCTATACAACTGAAGATACCAAGTGGATGCTAAAATTTCCAGTTTGAGCCTACAAACTCACAAACACATCATACCTATGTGACTCTGCCTGATATGGACACAGGACACAGATATGACAAGGTCTATCATATTCAGGATATATGAATAACTTGTAGCTTGTAGTGGATAATTGTCCATTACGAAAACTTCAAGGTAAAATAATTTGTATTAAAGATTCTGCTGAAAATATATTGAAACGGTTCAAAGCTTTGTTAACACTATGCCATTGAAGGCAGATACGGATAGCACATACTCTGAATGAAGCCATTGAGATTACTGTATTGTACTTCATGACAATGAACTGATAAGTTTTACTATAACATCAAAGACAGATCTCAATAACATTTTTGAATTAGATGAAAGTATTATCAATTACTTTATTTTAATCGGCAAGGACAAATTACACTTAGAATTTCATAAAAAAAAAACAAAATAAAATATCAAAATCATTCATATTTACCTCTGTTAAGAGACCAGTTGTTGATTTCTGTGATTTATTCGCCTAATAAGAAGCGGGGAAGACATTTATTTGCTTGAATTATGCGGCCTTTTTCAGTCGTTTCCATAAGCTCCCAATCAAACCACGCTAGATCCTGCCAGCTTTTTCAATCCTTTCGACTCCATCAAACCTCTGATTCGTTCAGCATCCTTCCACCAGCCAAGTATCGAGTACATATTAGCCAGCGTCACAAAATAGCTAGTATCGTGCATATCCAATTTCATGAGTTGCTTTACTGCAGTCTCAGCAATCTTAATATCATCACTTGTAGCTCTACAGTGACTTAGTAGAGCAACCCACATGCTTGCATCAGGTTCGAAAGGCATCCCTTCGATGAAACCTAGCGCTTTCTCCACCTCCCCTCGCCTACCAAGCAAGTCTACCATACAACTGTAGTGTGCCAACGTAGGACGAATACTGAATCTCTCTTCCATAGAATTGAACCACTTCCACCCTTCCTCTAATAAACAGCAATGACTGCACGTAGATAGCACGGAGACAAACACACCGTCGTTAGGCATCACACCATCCTCTAACATGCTGGTGAAAGTCTTGATTGCCTCCTTCCCATAGCCATGTATCCCGTAACCATTGATCATTGAACTCCAACATACAAGATCTTTACTTTGCAGATTGTAGAACACGGCCTCACCTTGCCAAAGCCTACCATTTTTACAGTAATGGTCGATTAAAGCAGAATTTACAAACACATTGGAATCATGTCCCAATCTTAAAACACGGGCATGGATGCTTCGTCCAAGCTTATGAGCTTCCATCGAAGAGCAAGCTTGCAACAAGCTAACCAGTGTGATTTCGTTCACATCCATCTTCGCTAATTTCATCTCTTTGAAGAGCTCCAAGGCAAGACTAGGGTGCCTCGATTGGGAATATACTGAAACCATAGCACTCCACGCTATATGGTCTCTACGATCAAGCTGATTGAATAAAGTTTCTGCAGACTCTACATCCTTTGAGTCCGCATACATCTTGAGCAGCGACGTTCCAATAGGAGTGGCAGCAAACAGTCCAATCTTTGTAGCATAACAATGGAGTCCTACTCCAAACTTCAACTCCCCGACCTGCAAGCAAACACCTATCACATTCCGAAGAATTAGTTCATCGGTTTCCATACCCAAAGCTCTCATTTCAGAGAACAACAAAAGAGCTCTTCTCCGCGGCCCATTTGCTATAAACCCAAGTATAATACTCTTCCAAGATAGATTGTCCTTCTCTTTGATCCGATCGAAGATCAACATGGCAACATGCACCGTCCCACACTTCATATACATGTCTACAAGCGAATTCTGAAGGCTAGTTTCCCAAACATATCCCTTTCTCAAAGCAAAACCATGTATTTGCTTTCCGAGCCATAAATCTCTTGTAGCGGCACACGCAGTTAGAACGCTCAACAGGCTCACATCATTTGGACTAACATTCAACCTTCTCATCCCACGAAAAGCATCGATGGCCTCAACGAAATGCCCGTTCTTGCAATATGCCGCGACGAGCGAGCTCCACAAGATCAAATCCTTCTTCGGGGCCAAATGAAACACTCTTCTTGCACTATCCAAGTCACTGACGGAGGAGTAGAAACCTACAAGAGAGGTCGCAACGGCGGCTTCTGATGCGTACCCGCCCGTGATAGTGATGGCGTGGATCGCCCGGTTGAGGTCATTTGAACCCAAGTGGCGAATTGCCCGGATAATGAAGGAGACGGAAGATTTGCGACTGAATAAAACTCTTTGAAGAATTTTATCAAACAGCTGGTGGGTGTGACGAAGAGTGTCAGATTTCGAGGTGGGCAAGTTGAGGAGAGAGAACTGGGAGATGGGCAGGTGGGATTTTGGTGAGTTGATGGATTTCGAAGGGGGGTTTATGAATTTGAGCGACATTGAAATCAAGGTGCCATTTTTTTTTTTTTAAAGCTAATATTAACAGGCAAACAAATTTGGGCGGGAAAGGACCCGAGAGGGAAGGAGAAGGGGTGGGAAATGGCGGATCGGGTCTAAACAGAAACCCGTGTTTGACTATATAACTCAACAGAGAGCTTTTAAGGGCACCCACCAAATAGCTAAAGTCACCCTTTTTTTTGGGTTGGCGCCCTAATAATTCAATTCATGATTTACAAGGAAAGGAAAGTGGTGCGCATTTCAAGTTTGCTATTAAAAATTTCATACTATTCTCTTTGTTTTCGACCTGCATTTCCAAAAAAATACTCTTGTCCAGAATAGATCCTAAAAAGTATTATTTTCCATCAGGTTTAGATTCTACATAATATTATTTTTCGTCCGGAGTTAGATCTCGATCAATATTATTTCCTGTAGAGTTGCGGGGGCAAAAGGGAGGGTGCGGCGCTATAGGCTGTATTGGAGCAGACTAGATCAAGGGAGGTGGATGCCAGATAGTAGATGTGATGGATTTTTGGTGTCGTGGATTACAGGAGGAAAGAGAAGGAGAGTCGTGGGTCACGGGATGAAAGGATGAAGGACTTTTGGGAACTTTTGGTTTGCTCTCTAGGATGCTCACTAAGCAAAATTTGCTGATTAGGACGAGTGGTGTGCTCATTGAGAAACTCCCAAGTTTGATTAGAAAACAGCTTAACAAAAAATGTCACAGTAGTTCTTTAAATTTGCATATAATAGTGAGAGGTCATTCTCGGGCATCAATGATCGAGAGTTACTTGTAATTCTTTAAAAAAGGTATAAACAAAACTATAAAATATCTTGTCAATAAGATAATCATATCTTGTGTGTATAGTCACTTTGCTCTTATCTTGCTCTCAACAATTTGCATAAAAACCGATAGTACCACTCACCACTATATTAACAACAAAACAGTTGAATATTATTATTGTTAATGAGATTTTTGATTTAAATTACATGAAATTTTAATAAAAACATAACGGAAAATTAAAATTATATTTGTAAATGTTCACAATTTTCTGTATTTAGTTTATCCTTTCCAAGCAATTAGAGTAGGAATTTTCTCAAAATCTTTTGAAAAAAATCAATTAATAACAAGTGCAATTGTCACTTTTTATACTAATATAAAAGCATATACTAATTATTACATATGCGTCGGCATCAAAACGGGAAATTCTATTTGCACACGGCATTTTACTCTTGACACACGCTTTTAAAACTTATAAATAATTACAAGTTTGTCATTATTTTTTTTAGACTAAATTACCCTTATAAATTCCTAACTAAAACTTTTTAAAAATTGAAACTACGACTCATCGTTTTCCTCCTCTATTTTCTCTCTAAAACCCTAAATGATTTTTTTTTGGTATTTAATAAAAACAAATCTCTTACAAAATCATCTATTTGATTTCATGACCCCTTAAAATTTTTTACATTAACGTTTATGAAAAAATTAGAAGAATTTTAAATTCTTCGATTTTACCATGACAAGTAAAATTTGAGTTTGGAATTTGCATTTGAGTTTTCATATGCAAATGGAAAATTCCAATATGCAATCGGTGTCAGAGAACAAATCTAAGATACGATTTGAATTTTTTTTTAGGTTTTATACGTATTTGTTTAAAATTTATTGTTAATTAGTTTTTTTGGAGACTTCGCTTGCTGGTCGGGTATTAATACCCAACCAGTATGTTTCTTAGTCGGGTATTAATACCCGACCAAAATATTTTTTTGCTAAATGGAATTAGATGGGTGAGGAGTTAGAGAAAAAAAGGAGGGGTATTTTTGGAAAATAATTTGGGCGCAGAAAGTAAAATGACAGTATTTCAAAATATTTGTTTAGTGTAAAGAGAAATCAGGGCGCCAAGAGTAAAATGTCGTGTGCAAATAGAATTTCCCCATCAAAACAGTTTAAATAATAGTCACTAGAAATATTTAAGTGTTAATTATACTAAAATCTCGTGTAGTATGAGAGTGTATAAATTATCACTCCTAAAGTTTTAAACTCTCACTTAGATCTCCTGAACCGCGGAAAAAATATTTTCGTTTGAGCTTTTCTGTCAGTTTTTTTTGGCAATTCAGGAGGTCTAAATGAGAGTTTTAAGCGTTAAGGGTGATATTATACACTTCTCATATTACAAAAGGATCTGAGTGTAATTAATCCAAACATTTTTAATTAGAAATCACAAGCATATGTACAAGATTCAACATAAAAAAAAAACTTGATTTTTGAAATGAAAATATTGATAATGACAGTAATAATAAGTTTGAAATTTATCATATAAGTTTATAAGTAACAGCATGAAATTCATCCGTATTTTAGACAGTTGGAGACAATTATCCTTTCAAATGAATCGTAATACGTTAATAATAATTTATCAAAAACTATAAGAAATTCAATTAATAATATATGTAGAATTAGTAAAAATATGACTAGAAAAATTGGCATTAATTCGAAAGTTCAGATACCATCTCATACATCTCAAAGAGCATGATACTTTCTATTGTTAAACATTAATCCTATGACGATAAGCTAAAAAAAAAAATAATCCAAATTTTGTAAACAACAATATAAAGTTTATAAAGAAATGTTATTATTATATGACACAGAAGGTTGGATTATAAAGAAACGTTATTCATATAAGATAAGTGTAGTAAACATGCACATGCTCTGTTGGATGTGCGGTAACATTAGGCGAGATAAAGTGAGAAATGAAAATATTCGTGGTAAGCTAGATGTAGCTCCCATTGATGAGAAAATGCGAGAATATCGCTTACGATGGTTTGGTCATGTGCAACGTAGGCTTACAAGTGCACCAGTTCAAAGATGAGAGTTTATGAATGTAGAACAAGTTAAAAAAATGAAGGAAAGTCCGAAAAAAATATGGATGGAGGTGATACGCAAAAATATGGAGTTTAGAGGTTTAAATAAGGGGATATTACTTAATATAAATGAATGGAGAATGAATATCAAAGTGATCGATCATGCGTGATTTTTTATTTTTTTTTTGGTTCGTGTAGCCTACCTCAAATACTTGGGATAAAAGGCTTAGTTGTTGTTGTTGTTGTAATAATAGAAAGTTCATCCATATTTTAGCTCTTTGGTGAAAATTAAAATTCAAATTATTGGGGCGGCAGGGTTAGCACAGTGGGGCTAGCCTGCTAGGGCAGGAGGAGGAGATGAGGAGATGGAGTGGTGGAGAGCGGGTTTTGAGAACGTGGTGTGCTCGAAGGAAAAATCCTTTTTTTGGGGTGTGGTTACTTGGAAAAGTGGGCTCACCAGTAAAAATGGTGTGCTCCTTCGGGAAATTCTAAATGCGCACCACATTTTACTTGTGAGCATTACAACATAGGGAAAAATGGCGCTCACTAGTAAAATATGGTGCGCGTTTAGAATTTCCCCTCCTTCGGACTGAGACTCCCGACATAATAATAACAGACAAGAGAGCTGAAAGGGGTAGAAACAACCGCAGCGGAGCCAACAGTAAATTAACACCAAAAAAGCCCTCAAATTCTCTCAACCTCCACTAATCGCCGCCGTCAATGGAAGCGGAGACCGACTCCGAGGTGCCCATCGCCGCCCTCGTCAGCACCCCTCTCCCTTTTCTCGTTCAAGCTCTGATGACTGTATCGCTTTAATTTTGATTTTTTGTTGGTTTTTGGTCAGAAAATGGAAGCGCTGAAGAGGGCGTACGCTGACATCATCCTGAACACGGCGAAGGAGTCGGCGGCGAGGGTTCTGGCGGCGGAGCGAAGAGCCCTCCGCTGCCAGCAGGCGGTGTTCGCGGCCAAGGAGGAAGCCCTCGCCACGATTCTCCGCCTCAAAGCGATCGCGGATTCCAAGGTAATTGAATTTGTTCTTAACTGATTTTGAATCGGTTCAGGGGTTTTGTCTCGATTGCCGCCCATGATTGAAGTTTTAGGTTATAGATTGTTGAGTGGATTGAAGTTGTTTTAATTGCATTATGCGAACTGCTGCAATAAAGTTGGCGTCTTGGAGTCGGTAGTGTTAAGTATATGGTTGAGATTTGGTTTTTGACTACAATGTCGTGGTAGAGTTGAAGGTTTTGCAGTGATAACTTTGATCTTGTCAGCCTTTTTTTTTTTTTTCGTTGATTCCAGTTATCTCAAATTTGGATTTTGTTTTAATTACATTATACGAACTGCTGCAATAAAGTTGGCGTCTTGGAGTTGGTATTTTTAGTTCATGGTTGTGATTTGGTTATTCAGTACAATGTTGTGGTAGAGCTGAAGGTTTTGCAGTGACAGCTTTGATCTTGTTAGTTTTTGTTTAGGAAGAGTGTGTTGATTCCTGTTATCTCAAATTTCATGGGCTTGCAATGGTTTATTAGGTTGTAGATGCCAATCTTGTGTGAGAAAGATGACATCTTGGAGTTTTCATTGTTGAGATGTTTGTCATTTTGGTATATCTCTACAGTGTCATTTACTTGCAGGTTCTGAATAGGTACTTGGCTTTTGATGATGCTTCACTCTTTGTAGAAGGATGTATTGCAAATGGATGTTTAATTAAAAGTCTGAAACAAAGTTACTGGTTCTTGCCCTGTATTGATGGAAACTTTAGTATATTTATGATAATCTACTATTTTATTTTACGCAATATGTTTCATATTAGGAGCTCTGCTACCTGGTTTGTTGCAAGGGTTTCTAGAATTTTCTTTCTGAATGGAAGTTCTTCTGTGTTATTACAATAATGCCCCTTGCCTGAATTCAATCGTCTTTGATCTATTGTTTAATTATAAGTGTTTATATGAACGCTTAATTGTTTAACTATAAGTGTTTATACGAACGCCCAATTGTTTAATTATAAGTGTTTTCATGGAAGTTCAATTATTTAATTATATGTGTTTTTGTGAATCTATTGCAGCTTTACCCTGCTTTTTGCAAGTCATAAACTGTAGTGCAAATATTCAATTTCTCTCGTATGCAAAATGCTGCAACCATGATGAAATCTGTAGTCATTATGTTGCAATTATCATCAGAATCTTATATCTTCACAGTGTCATATCTGCAAGTGTCGCGATGCATGTTACCTGGCTATGCTTTGTTCGTTGCATAAGGTATCATTTGTTTGGTTCTTTTAATTGTGCTGAACAAATGGATATTCAATCGCAAATCAAAAACAAGTAAACTGCCCTGTCCTGTAATTTAAGGGAAACTTCTAGACTGGATTTAATAGCATCTTATTTCATTTTAGGATCTGTGTCACCTTTTACTATACCAGAATTACAAATTTTTCCTTCTCATTGAAAGTTCTCCTGACCTATGCTACTGTTGTTTGCTTAAATTTTGTTCTCATTGATTTAACTTTTAGGCAATTTGATGAATTGCTTCCACTCTGCACTCTCTTGTTCAAGTCTTAAACGGTAGGGCTAAAAGCTAACAGCCTTGGGTTTTGAGGAGGGGAAGACCTATGGGCTCTTAGCTTCATTCAAGAACTCCCTCTGCTACTCTTCCTTATCCCAGAACTATCTGATAGCTCTTGTGTAATCACTTTCAACCTTGTCAAGAATTTTTTTTCCTTTACATTGAAGTTTTAGATTGGAAGAGTATAAATGCTACACAAACAGTAATCTTTCAGTAGTCTTCTATGGTTATATTATTATTTTTGTTGTTGTTGTTGTTGTCATATTGTCGTCATCGTCGTCATTTCTTTATCATTATTGTTTATAAATACGAGCACCTAATTTTCTGGAAAATAACATTTGTTCGTCAGATGTAATTCTTTTGTATTGTGTGTTGGATTTTCTAGTTGGTTGCATGCTCACATGTTTTTGGTGGTAATGCTGACAAATATTATCTCAGTTTAATTTGGTGATACTCCATCACTCATTTCATCTGTCTACATGCTAATACAGTGGATTTCAGATGACTTTGTTATGTAGCTAGCTGATCTTTTATCGAGTCTAGAATACAGATTTAACGGCGAGGATTGAGCCACTGAGGCATAGAGATAAATAACCGAAAGCACCTTATCTTCAAACTATAATATCATAATTCTGGTGTTGTCAGGTCGAATTCCTGATTCACTGATAAGAGTTTTATGGACCTTGATTCGCTGAATGAACAACTTCACATGACAGAGGCTTGGATATAATTCTGATATATTTCACACGGAGAGTTTTGTTGAAATCATGAAGACGGATTGCACTGCTTCCATTAATCTAATATATCTTATAGGATCCCCTTGAGTGCGTTGTGCTCTGGGCGCGATGCGCACACTAAGAGTAGGAAGATATCAAAGAAGAACGTTACACATCAAAGAATGAAGAAGTTATGGATATTTTAGATCTATATGAAGAACCCAAATAATATTTGTAGTAACATAATGTCCTGTAATTGATAGAGAAGAATGAAACTGCCAGGACTTGTAGCCTCTATTTTCAACCATCGGGGAGAGACTAGCATCAATCTCCATGTGAAACTGCCCATTGAGGAATTCAACATGTGCATGTGCAGGTGATGAGAAAAGAAATAACAAATCAGAGCATTGAATGGTGGAATGATGACTATCTCTTAAATGTTTTAATGGTTCTCCCATGTTGTTTATTTTAAATACACTATGGTCAATTTTTTTTCTTATCATTTGCAACATTACTACTGTCATTAATTGTTGGTTGCGTTCTATTCTAATCCTATCCGATCTCCATGAGTTTTTTTTGCATGATCCTGACCCTAAAAGCATTAGGTATATTTCTAGTTCTGGCACAAGCACCTGTTGATTTATTATTCTGCCTAGTTTCAGTCAATTTTCAGCATATGTTGGAGAGAAATTAGATAGCTGTTATTGATCTGGTTGCTAATATATAGGTACGCGCACTAGAAACCTACAAGGAGAAGGGATATGGGGTTTCGTCTTGTGAGGATACCATCATTGGTAGTGTTTGGAAAATGTGTTGTCTGTTCCTCATATAATCACGTATGGTCACATGAATATATACATTTGATTCAGTTTTGAGCATTAAGTAGTTTTGGGTGGCTAATAGATGGTTCTCTTCAAAGGAAGTGGAATTCCCTATGTCCTTAAAATGTCACAAATTTTAACTGGTGCATATTTTGTGGCAATCACCATACAAACAACTAGGTACAATATGGTTCACAACTGGCGATCAAGGTATGCATGAAGCTGGGGCAGGATTTCCATTGAGGAACCTGTCCTATGATAGAAGTATGGACGTTAATCTTGTGCCTTTGTCTTATTCAAGTTCTCTTACATCGTAATATACATTCTGATATACATTGCTCTTTATTATTCTTTCCTGATATTTAGCCTTGTACATGCGGTGATATCATTCATTTTCTCTAAATATGGACTACCAGGATAAACTTTTTGAGATATATAAAAAGTGTGCATTTCTAATAATATTTTGGCAAAGCCCAGTAGCCAAAGATATCTTCTTCATGGCAGCATGATATACATATGGTATCGAAATTCACTCTCTAAAATGCGTGTGCGAACATGCATGCATACTCTTGCAAGTTGCAACTGACAAGTTTCCTGTCTTTTCAGATTAAAGAAGCAGAAATGATATCCTTGAGTCAGGTTAAAAGAATTCAGGAGCTTACGGGCCAGCTCAACACAGCAGAACATACAATACATTCTCTTAGTGAGGAGTTGGAAAGCGTGAGGGACAAAATGAAGAAAATGAAAACTGACTCGGTTCAGCCAATGAATGAGCATAAGGCAAATGGCCATGTCACATCAGACAATGGCGAATGCTCAGAGGGCCAATTAAGTTCTGCTTCCAGTCTACATCCTCTGGTTGTGCCTGGGAGTGCATCAATTATTAACATGGAGGATACCACTTTAGATCAGACGAACAAAGAGATTGGCCGTTGTTTGACTGGAAATGCTGAATCCTTAAAAGATCTCCCTGCAGAGAAACAGTGTGGTAGCAATTCTGATCTGGCATCCATTATAATGAGAAGCCAAGAACCTGAGCTTTACAGGAACGGGTGTACACAAAGGATTCGTGCGTTTGACCATAATGTTTTGGCGGTAAAAACGCCTAACGAAGATGGTCAGCTGCTGGACTCCATGAATGAGTTTAATGTTTGTGAGAATGAAAAGCTTGACAAGCTCTGTACTTTAGATTCTACTAAGACGGTCAAAACAATGACTCCACAGGCAAAGATTTCCTCTGCATGTGAAAGACTTGTGCAACCATTGAGCAACTGTGGAAATGGCCATTCTGTACAATTTGTCCGCAGACTGTCTCCAAGGAAACCAAGAACAAAATATATCTACCTGAAATCTACCGACCGCTCTACTACTCACAATCAGGATGTGAGGTGTCATGAACCATCCGACATCAAGGGTTCCAAGATCGAACCTGGTGCAATCCTTGTTACAAAGTTAAAAAGTGAAGAGCCGCCACACAAGCTCCTGAAATCACGTTCTGTTCCTATACCTAGTGTAATATGTGAAGGTGCAGAAGATAAAAGGCTTAGCTTGAACTGGTGTTACAGCAATAATATTTCATGTCCTTTGCTATGCAATAACAGAACTATTAATGAGCAGAGTATGAAGCAAAATCATCTGAATACTCAGAATGCAATTTCTCTGAGTTTTGCATTTAACCAAGAAAATAATGAGCATGGAAACTGCGTCAAAGACCCAATGCTGAGCTCTACAGAAATGAAGAATGATCTGCTTTTGACTGGGCCTGAAGAGAATAATGAAGTACTTCTGCAGACCGATGATTCAAAATTGACACCTGCAGATCAGAATATGGGACGAAATTTAAATGTTTCGGATGCAAATGATGATCTTCCAGTAAGACACACGAATTCTAATGTTGAATCGGCTGGTGAATCCAGTGGTGCTCTTCCTCAAGTTGGAAAAGATAAGTTTCTCAAATACACATTCCAGAGAACTCGGAAGAGGTGTTCTTCAAGTAGCAAGAACGAAAACATTTCCCCTGAGAAGGTCACTGGAAATATAAAATCTGCTGACAAACAGAATGTCTTGTCAGAGCCACATAAACCTACATCAGATATTGAGCTGCCTCGAAACGACAGGCGGCTAATGCAAGTTGCTCGCCAGGTTTGTTGGCTTTTCCCCTTTATGATAAAACAATCTTTTATAATGGATGTGAACAGAATCATATTCAGTGCTTTTATCAGGAATAAAATAATTTTCTTAGAAAGCACAGAAATTTTTATCAGAAATAAAATAATTTTCTTAGAAAGCAGATAAATAAAAGACAATCAAAATAAATAAATGAATAATCTTCTTTATGCTAATAACCTGCTATATGATCCAATATAAGATTGTTAGGTGCAGCACTAAATAAATTAATATAGAAATGACCTGTAGAAGAGAGAATGTATATTTATAAGATTTGGTCGCTCAATATAAATACATCTTGAAATTGCAAAATAAATATCTGCATTAATTATGAAAAAGATCTATAAGTCAATTGCCCGTTACTGTTAGCCCCTTGGCGGCATGAAGTTTTATTCCTGTACTTATCATGGTTACTTCTCTGTTTTCAGCTCATTTCCTTGTCTGAGAAAAAGTGGTGACCAACTTGCTTGTCCTTCCATCCTACCAAAAACAGTCTTGTGTATGGACAGCCTCCTTGGTGGGGCTATTTTCCCTTTCAGACCGTCATGCTTTGTTGCCACTGTCATGTTGAAGAGAGATCCTGTAAAGTGCGTTTCTGAATTTGTGTACCTAAGCTGTCTGTTGATGCCGTCAAGAACTGCAGCTTATATTTCCTTCAGCAGTTATAGTAATTATATCCAATGAGTTATGTTAAGCGTTTAATATTTTTATTCTCTCCCTCCTTAAAACCATAATTCCCAAGTATACTTTTGAAATTTGCTTGTAACTTATGCTTGTAACTTGTGTATTTTTATTATTTTACCTCTTGTTTTTTCTTCATCTAATGCAAATGGCGCAGTTCTTCCTCTATATGACTAAGATGATGTTCTCTTACTTTTCCATTGCATTTTCGTTCATATTTGCTGTTATGTGCATGCTTCAAATGCTGGAGAATCCTGCTATGTATGCTGCTGGCAGAAAATTGTTGGAGTTTTGAGGTTGATCTGTCTTTGGTATGATATTACATTATAAGCAAAGAACTTGATGGATCTTGCAGCTCCCTTATTATGATCACACTAGTTACCTGACTGGATGCAACTGTGCATCCGACGGTCCTGATCAAATGGAGCATGCATCACTTTGCAGGATAACCATTCTTACTGGTGGAGTAGAAATCCTATTGGAGTACTTCCTAAGAGTACTCTCATAGCAGAACATTTGTAAAACGGGAGGAATTCTGCAGGATATGTTGGATTAAATTTGCTAATGTTTCAGATTAATATGGACAGACTTATTACTGTTATTTGTTAACAGAATTACTACTACTATTATGTACAGAATTACTACTGTTATCGTGCACAGAATTAATTCTGTTATTATGCACAGCTTTCAGTGTTATATTTCAATCAGAAATAAAGTTAGAGAAGAAGAATTACGAATTATTATGTATAATAGCAGTTTATATCTTTTCAGATTTGAATTAGAAAAATGTTCCTATTACTGTTTACAGAAAACTATTAAACTGTTTTTCCTTAACTACTTTACTATCCTAAACAGAATAAAGAATTGCTGGATTAAGAAAAACTTGTATTCAGAAGGATGAACGTATGCAGAATTGATGAAGACAGGAAGATGATCAAGGCTAGTGTTGAACACTATCTCCTTAAAATCGATTCGCCCTCCAACGCTTGCTTCTGGATTACAATGGGCGTCGATCTCACAGGATACAACGACCGGTCTGCAACAGGAAGGAAGCCGCAATCCTGTTGCTCTAGCGAATATGATAAAGAATACTCTCTGTATGTATGGTGTGATGCATGACTGATTTAGGAAGAACTGTTCTTCTGGAAACAGAAACTCTCTGTCAAAAAACCAAGTTTCTGTCTGCAGAAGAATAAAAAATTATTTAGATTGTATTTTTCTAAAAAGTCTGGACAGAGGCCTATTTATAGGCTCTGGGCAAACGGTCACAACGGTTCGCTGTTAACAGTTGTGACGTGCGAAGTGCTAAGTGCGCCACTAAAGCGGCCAATGCGCCCTAAACACCCATTCGCCCTCGCACACGCGTGTGCGCGTGCGCGTGCGCGTGCGGGCGATGCGTAGCACCACCCGTGGTGCTCAAGGTTTCTCCTTTTCTTACATAAACAATATCATGGAACAAACAATCATATATAAACCCACATCCTAACAAATCTCTAGCCAATATGGGACTATTTTTCTTCTTTCCTTTTTGTTCTCATTGCTATGTACTCCTCTTTGAAACCATTTTCCATTCACCTAATTCATTTATTTTTGAACTAGTGAATTGGCTCAAAAATTCAAGTTCAAATATACATAAATTCAACAATCCCCCACATGAATGAAAATGACTTAGACACTAATGCAACTAAATAGAGAGTATAATAGAAAGTTACCGCATCGAGAGAGGTGACTTTTGGCTTTGAACCTTCCCTAGTGAAATATTATCGAGTTTACTCGCTAACCAGTGAACACGATATTTTTGAACTGTTCAGCTTTTGATGTAAACTAAGACAATAATATTCACACGATTTCTTTCAACTTTAACAGATTCTTATGTTGTGTCCGTTTTGGCCCTGGACAACCTGGTAATTCTATGAGTGCTCTAGAGAATTTAGCCTTTATCATTCTCATAGAAGTGACCCCTTCACACTCATATAGGTAATCTCTTATTAAGAGTATCCTGCCATACTCTACTTGGATTTCCAAGATATAAGGATTATTAAAATCTTAGCTTATCCTTACACATTGCAGGTTAATCATTATTTTACCATAGAAATGAGATAGGAATTATTTCCTCAGTGATTCTTACGAGTTCCCCCACAATGCGGTTGTCTCTTTGAACCTAGATCTTGGGATCTCCAGTCAGCTAGGTTGGGTTGCCATTATAGAGTTACTCTATTTAGTAGGCTGTAATCCCATTCCCCTCGATAACTTATATACTTGATCTCTGGTCAAGCGTTTTGTTAATGGATCTGCAATATTATCTTTTGATTTTATATAATCAAGAGATATTATTCCGTTTGTAAGCAACTGTCTTACAATTTCATGTCTACGACGTATATGTCGTGACTTTCCATTATATAATACATTCTGTGCCCTTCCAATTGCTGATTGATTATCGTAATGGATGCAAATTTCTGACACAGGTTTAGGCCACATTGGAATATCTTCTAAAAAGTTTCGAAGCCATTCTGCTTCTTCTCCGGCTTTATCTAAAGCGATAAACTCAGATTCCATAGTGGATCTGGCTATACACGTTTATTTTGAAGATTTTCAAGAGATAGCTGCATCTCCAACAGTAAATACATAACCACTTGTGGATTTGATGTCCTTAGAATCTGTAATCGAGTTGGCATCAGTGTATCCTTCTATCACTGCTGAATATCTAGTATAGTGCAACCCATAGTTAGTAGTGTACCTCAAATATTTGAGTATTCTAACTATTACTTTCCAGTGGTTCTCTTTTGGATTACTTGTAAATCTACTCAGTTTGCTTACTGAGTATTTCTTTTGGGGTACTCAGGTGTTTTATCTAATTTCTTTTGGGGTATTTTGTTGAGAATATTATTAGCAGAAAGCAAAACTTCCCCCCACATGTTCTGAGGTAAACCAGAACTTATTAATATGACATTCATCATTTCCTTTAATATTCTATTCTTACGCTCAGCAATTTCATTTTGCTGAGGTATGTAAGGAGCAGTTGTTTGATGTATAATACTATGTTCTGCACAAGTTTGTGCAAATGGTGACTCATATTCACCACCTCTATCACTTTTTAGAATTTTTATCTTTTTGCTAAGTTGATTCTCAATTTCATTTTTATATTGTATAAACATTTCAATTGTCTCATCTTCTGTTCTCATTTGATATATATAACAATATCTAGTACAATCATCTATAAAAGTAATAAAGTATTTCTTTCCACCTCTAGTTTGAACAGATTTTAAATCACAAATATCTGTATGAATTAATTCTAAAGGTTCACTACTACGTTCTATAGAACGAAATGGAAGCTTAGCCATTTTTGATTCAACACATGTTTCACATTTATCATCAAAGTTTATATTAAAATTAGGCAACATATTTAAATTTATTAATCTTTGCAAAGTATAATAATTTACATGTCCTAATCTACCATGCCAAATATAAGGTGACTCAGTCATATAAGCAGAAGAATCAATTTTATTATTAATTTTAGGAGCAATGGTCATTACATTTATTTTAAACAGACCATTTGTATATAACCCTTGCCTACATATACACCATTTTTTGTAAGTACAAACTTATTAGACTCAAATACAAGCCTAAACCCTTTCTTACTCAAGACTGATCCCGAAACAGATTCTATCGGACATCTGGTAAATGAAGTACATCAGTAAGAGTAAGTTCTTTTCCCGAAGTCATTTTTAGTACAATATTTCCTCGTCCTTCAATCTTGGAGGTTGCAGAGTTACCCATGTAGAGTAGTTTTTCTTCCACATGTTCATATGTAGAGAACATCTACTTGTTGGCGCAGATGTGGCGAGTGGCCCCAGTATCCACCCACCATTCTTTAGAATTGCTACCAACTAGGTTAACTTCTGAGACAACAGATGTACAGTTTACACCTACATTTGCACAAAGATTTTCTTCCTCGGCCAAATTTGCATTAGAATGCTTCTTCTTCTTCTTTGAAGAATCTTGTGCCTTGCGCACACGGCAGTTCTTTGCAAGATGTCCAGGCTTGTCGCAGTTGTAGCACTTGCTATTGAATCTCTTCGAGTTACCACTCTTAGAGTCTTCACCATTATACTTTCGCTTCCTGTCATTAGACTTATTGGAATTTTCCATAACGTTAGTTTTAGAAACATTGTATGGATTTTTAATATTCTTTTCAGAAAGATGGTTATCTTCTTCGATGCTCAAACGTACAATCAGATCTTCAAGTGTCATTTCTTTTCGTTTATACTTTAGCTAATATCTGAATTCTTTCCAAGATGGTGGCAATTTTTCAATAATTGCAACCACTTGAAATGATTCACTATTAGTCATACCTTCAGCATGAATTTCATGAATGATCACTTGAAGATCTTATACTTGGTTAATTACATTTTTAGAATCAACCATTTTATAATTCAGAAACTTACCGACTACATATTTTTTAGAGCCGACATCCTCTGGACTCCCAAAGTTCCTTAGCAGTAGCAATTTAACTATATACATTATACAGTATATTGTCCAATCCATTGAGGATATAATTCTTACTCAAGAAGTCCTCATGTTTCCATGCATTAACCGCCTTCACTGATTGTTGATCATCTTCAACAAGAGTCGGCACAGTTTCCTTCAAATACTTGGCCAGATTTAGTGTAGTGAGATAGAATAATATTTTCTGTTTCCATCTCTTAAAATCTGAGCCACTGAACTTCTCTAGTTTCTCATACTGCCTTGAAGGCACAGTTGAAATAACCATGAAAGGAGTTACCACAGTGGACATATCAGACGCAGTGACTATCTATATTCAGAATTTATCTATCTTAATATTTTGTAACAAATTTAACTTTCTAATAAAACTGAAAATTAATTCTTACTCCAAAACTGAAAATCAATTCTTACTTCAAACCACAAGATTTCTAAAATTTCTTCATCTAAACAGATTTAACTATCTTTTTCCAGAAGCAATTAGATTTAAATAAGTAGTGATTGAACACTATTATGACAGTATTCGAAATTAATCTAAAACAAAAATATCGGTTTTAAGAATGTTGGATTAAATTTGCTAATGTTTCAGATTAATATGGGCAGACTTATTACTGTTATTTGTTAACCGAATTACTACTATTATTATGTACAAAATTACTACTGTTATCGTGCACAGAATTAATTATGTTATTATGCACAGTTTTCAGTGTTATATTTCAATCAGAAATAAAGTTGGAGAAGAAGAATTATGAATTATTATGTATAATAGCAGTCTATATCTTTCCAGATTTGAATTAGAAGAATGTTCCTATTATTGTTTACAGAAAACTATTAAACTGTTCTTCCTTAACTAGTTTACTATCCTAAACAGAATAAAGAATTGCTGGATTAAGAAAAACCTGTATTCAGAAGGATGAACGTATGCAGAATTGATGAAGACAGGAAGATGATCGAGGCTAGTGTTGAACACTATCTCCTTAAAACCGATTCGCCCTCCATCGCTTACTTCTGGATTGCAATGGGCGTCGGTCTCTCAGGATACAACGACCAGTCTGCAACAGGAAGGAAGCCGCAATCCTGTTGCTCTAGCGAATCTGATAAAGAATACTCTCTGTATGTATGGTGTGATGCAGGGCTGATTTAGGAAGAACTGTTCTTCTGAAATCAGAAACTCTCTGTCAAAAGACCAAGTTTTTGTCTGCAGAAGAATGAAAAATTCTTTAGATTGTATTTTTCTAAAAAGTCTGGACAGAGGCCTATTTATAGGCTTCTGGGCAAACGGTCGCAACGGTTGGCAGTTAACAGTTGTGACTGTTTAACGACAACGGTTAACAGACGACCGTTGGATCTCAACGGACAAATCCTAACGACTCTTAATCGGTGCGGGTCGAATCCAAATAGCTGAACACAATAGAGGTAACCCGAATCCAATAGCACCAAAAAATCAAAGGCTCCTCAGCTCCTCGCGACGATGCGTACGTGCAAAGTGCCAAGTGCGCTACTAAAGCGCCCAATGCGCCCTAAACGCCCATTAGCCCTCGCACACGCGCGTGCGCGTGCGTAGCACCACCCGTGGTGCTCAAGGTTTCTCCTCTTCTTACATAAGCAATGTCATGCAACAAACAATCATATATAAACCCACATCCTAACAAACCTCTAACCAATGTGGGACTATTTTTCTTCTTTTCTTTTTGTTCCCATTGCTATGTACTCCTCTTTGAAACCATTTTCCATTCACCTAATTCATTTATTTTTGAACTAGTGAATTGACTCAAAGATTCAAGTTCAAACATACATGAATTCAACAATCCCCCACATGAATGAAAATGACTTAGACACTAATGCAACTAAAGAGAGAGTATAATAGAAAGTTACCGCATCGGGCGAGGTGGCTTTTGGCTTTGAACCTTCCCTAGTGAAATATTATCAAGTTTACTTGCTAACCAGTGAACACGATATTTTTGAATTGTTCAGCTTTTGATATAAACTAAGACAATAATATTCACACGATTTCTTTCAACTTTAACAGATTTTTATGTTGTGTCCGTTTTGGCCCTGGACAACCTGATAATTTTATGAGTACTCTAGAGAATTTAGCCTTTATCATTATCATAGAAGCGACCCCTTCACACTCATATAGGTAATCTCTTATTAAGAGTATCCTGCCATACTCTACTTGGAATTCTAAGATATAAGGATTATTAAAATCTTAGCTTATCCTTACACATTGCAGGTTAATCATTATTTTACCATAGAAATGAGATAGGAATTATTTCCTCAGTGATTCTTACTAGTTCCCCCACAATTCGGTTGTCCCTTTGAACCTAGATCTTGGGATCTCCAGTCAGCTAGGTTGGGTTGCCATTATGGAGTTACTCTATTTAGTAGGCTGTAATCCCATTCCCCTCGATAACTTATATACTTGATCTCTGGTCAAGCCTTTTGTTAATAGATCTGCAATATTATCTTTTGATTTTATATAATTAAGAGATATTATTCTGTTTGTAAGCAGCTGTCTTACAGTTTCATGTCTACGACGTATATGTCGTGACTTTCCATTATATAATATATTCTGTGCCCTTCCAATTGCTGATTGATTATCGCAATGGATGCAAATTGCTGACACAGATTTAGGCCACATTGGAATATCTTCTAAAAAGTTTCGAAACTATTCTGCTTCTTCTCCGGATTTATCTAAAGTGATAAACTCAGATTCCATAGTGGATCTGGCTATACACGTTTGTTTTGAAGATTTCCAAGAGATAGCTGCATCTCCAACAGTAAATACATAACCACTTGTAGATTTGATGTCCTTAGAATCTGTAATCGAGTTGGCATCAGTGTATCCTTCTATCACTGCTGGATATATAGTATAGTGCAACCCATAGTTAGTAGTGTACCTCAAATATTTGAGTACTCTAACTATTACTTTCCAGTGGTTCTCCCCTGGATTACTTGTAAACCTACTCAGTTTGCTTACTGAGTATGCAATATCAGGTTTTGTGCAGTTCATTAAATACATAAGACTGCCAATGATCTAAGAATATTCTAATTGAGATATACTAGCACCTATATTTTTTGTAAGATGTAGACTCATATCTATAGGTGTCCTAGCTATATCATTATTTTCCTTGTCAAATTTTTCGAGTATCTTCTCCATATAATGTGACTGGGATAAGGTATATCCATCAGATGTCCTGGATATTTTAACACTAAGAATAATATCTGCAATACCTAAGTCTTTCATGTCAAATTTCTGTGTTAACATGATTTTTACCTCTTTAATAAGAGTCACCATACTACCGGTGATAATCATGTCATCTACATATAAACATACAATGACATAGTTGTGCATATCCCTTTTTACATATACACATTTATCGCATTCATTATAACGAAATCCATTTGACAACATAATTTGGTCAAATTTTTCATACCATTGTTTAGGTGCTTGTTTAAGTCCATAAAGTGACTTAACAAGTCTGCAAACCTTCTTCTCTTTACTTGGAACTACAAACCCTTCAGGTTGTTCCACGTAAATTTCTTCATCTAATTCATCATTTAAAAATGCTGTTTTTACATCCATTTGATGAAGTTCAAGGTTATATAATGCAGCAAAAGCAATTATTAATCTTATGAATGTTATTCTTGTTACAGATGAATATGTATCAAACTAATCAACACCTTTCTTTTGTCTATAGCCTTTTACTACAAGTCTAACTTTGTATTTATCTATAAACCCATCAGGTTTTATCTTTCTCTTAAAGATCCATTTATATCCTAATGGTTTACTTCCTGGAGGAAGATCTACAAGTTCCCAGGTGTGATTTTGAATAATTGATTCAATTTCACTATTTACAGTTTCTTTCCAAAAAGGAGTTTCAGATGTAGACATAGCCTATTTATAGGTTTGAGGTTCATTTTCTAATATATATGTTAGAAAATCCGGACCAAACGATTTATTAATCCTGGCCCTTTTGTTCCGTCTACATTCATCCTCATTAGTTTTATTTCCAGAATCAGATTATGTTTCTCTTATAACTTCATCACAAGTTTTTTTAGGGGAACTTGGTTCATAATGTTTACTAGGAAAAATATTCTAAAAAAATACTGCATTCTTAGATTCAATAATAGAGTACTTATGTATCTCTGCATGATCTGATTTGAAAACAAAGAAACGATAAGCACTGCTATTATGTGCATATCAAATGAATATACAATCAATAGTTTTAGGTCCAATTTTAGTCCTTTTAGGAGTAGGAATTGCAAGGTTTGCAAGACACCCCCACACTCTTAAGAATTTATAGTTAGGTGCTCGACCTGTCCATAATTCATAAGGTGTTTTATCTAATTTCTTTTGGGGTATTTTGTTGAGAATATGATTAGCAGAAAGCAAAACTCCCCCCCACATGTTCTGAGGTAAACCAGAACTTATTAACATGACATTCATCATTTCCTTTAATATTCTATTTTTACGCTCAGTAATTTCATTTTGCTGAGGTGTGTAAGGAGCAGTTGTTTGATGTATAATACCATGTTCTGCACAAGTTTATACAAATGGTGACTCATATTCACCACCTCTATCACTTCTTAGAATTTTTATCTTTTTGCTAAGTTGATTTTCAACTTCATTTTTATATTGTATTAACATTTCAATTGTCTCATATTTTGTTCTCATTAGATATACATAATAATATCTAGTACAATCATCTATAAAAGTAATAAAGTATTTCTTTCCACCTCTAATTTGAACAAATTTTAAATCACAAACATCTGTATGAATTAATTCTAAAGGTTCAGTACTACGTTATATAGAACGAAATAGAAGCTTACCCATTTTTGATTCAACACATGTTTCACATTTATCATCAAAGTTTATATTAAAATTAGGCAACATATTTAAATTTATTAATTTTTACAAAGTATAATAATTTACATGTCCTAATCTACCATGCCAAATATAAGGTGACTCAGTCATATAAGCAGAAGAATCAATTTTATTATTAACTTTAGGAGCAATGGTCATTACATTTATTTTAAACAGACCATTTGTCATATAACCCCTGCCTACATATACACCATTTTTTGTAAGTACAAACTTATCAGACTCAAATACAAGCCTAAACCCTTTCTTACTCAAGACTGATCCCGAATACAGATTCTTGCGGACATCTGGTACATGAAGTACATCACTAAGAGTAAGTTCTTTTTCCGAAGTCATTTTTAGTACAATGTTTCCTCGTCCTTCAATCTTGAAGGTTGCAGAGTTACCCATGTAGAGTAGTTCTCCTTCCACATGTTCATATGTAGAGAACATCCACTTGTTGGCGCAGATGTGGCGAGTGGCCCCAGTATCCACCCACCATTCTTTAGAATTACTACTAACTAGGTTAACTTCTGAGACAACAGATGTACAATTTACATCTACATTTGCACAAAGATTTTCTTCCTCGGCCAAATTTGCATTAGAATGCTTCTTCTTCTTCTTTGAAGAATCTTGTGCCTTGCGCATACGGCAGTCCGTTGCACGATATCCAGGCTTGTCGCAGTTGTAGCACCTGCCATTGAATTTTTTTGAGTTACCACTCTTAGAGTCTTTACCATTGTGTTTTCGCTTCCTGTCATTAGACTTATTGGAATTTTTCATAACGTTAGTTTTAGAAACATTGTATGGATTTCCAATTTTCTTTTCAGAAAGACGGTTATCTTCTTCGATCCTCAAACGTACAATCAGATCTTCAAGTGTCATTTCTTTTCGTTTATACTTTAGGTAATATCTAAATTCTTTTCAAGATGGTGGCAATTTTTCAATAATTGCAACCACTTGAAATGATTCACTAATAGTCATACCTTCAGCATGAATTTCATGAATGATCACTTGAAGATCTTGTACTTGGTTGATTACATTTTTAGAATCAACCATTTTATAATCCAGAAACTTACCGACTACATATTTCTTAGAGTCGGCATCTTCTGTGTTATATTTCTTGTCTAAGAACTCCCAAAATTCCTTAGCAGTAGCAATTGAACTATATACATTATACAGTATATTGTCCAATCCATTGAAGATATAATTCTTACTCAAGAAATCCGCATGTTTCAATGCATCAACCGCCTTCACTGATTGTTGATCATCTTCAACAAGAGTCGGCACAATCTCCTTCAAGTACTTGGCCAGATTTAGTGTAGTGAGATAGAACAATATTTTCTGTTGCCATCTCTTAAAATCTGAGCCACTGAACTTCTCTGGTTTCTCATACTGGCTTGAAGGTACAGTTGGAGTAACCATGACAGGAGTTACCACAGTGGACATATCAGATGCAGTGGCTATCTGTATTCGGAATTTCTCTATCTTAATGTTTTGTAACAAATTTAACTTTCTAATAAAACTGAAAATTAATTCTTACTCAAAAACTGAAAATCAATTCTTACTTCAAACCACAAGATTTCTAAAATTTCTTCATCTAAACAGATTTAACTATCTTTTTCCAGAAGCAATTAGATTTAAATAACTAGTGATTGAACACTATTATGACAGTATTCGAAATTAATCTAAAACAAAAATATCGGTTTTAAGAATGTTGGATTAAATTTGCTAATGTTTCAGATTAATATGGGCAGACTTATTACTGTTATTTGTTAACAGAATTACTACTATTATTATGTACAGAATTACTACTGTTATCGTGCAGAGAATTAATTATGTTATTATGCACAGTTTTCAGTGTTATATTTCAATCAGAAATAAAGTTGGAGAAAAAGAATTATGAATTATTATGTATAATAGCAGTCTATATCTTTCCAGATTTGAATTAGAAAAATATTCCTATTACTATTTACAGAAAACTATTAAACTGTTCTTTCTTAATTAGTTTACTATCCTAAACTAAATAAATAATTGCTGGATTAAGAAAAACCTGTATTCAGAAGGATGAACGTATGCAGAATTGATGAAGATAGGAACATGATCGAGACTAGTGTTGAACACTATCTCTTTAAAACCGATTCGCCCTCCACCGCTTGCTTCTGGATTGCAATGGGCGTCGGTCTCCCAGGATACAACGACCGGTCTGCAATTGGAAGGAAGCCGCAATTCTATTGCTCTAGCGAATCTGATAAAGAATACTCTCTGTATGTATATTGTGATGCAGGACTGATTTAGGAAGAACTGTTCTTCTGAAAACTGAAACTCTCTGTCAAAAGACCAAATTTCTGTCTGCAGAAGAATAAAAAATTCTTTAGATTATATTTTTTTAAAAAGTCTAGACAGAGGCCTATTTATAAGATTCTGGACAAACAGTCACAACGGTTGGAGGAGCGACAATGCCAAGTGCCAAGTGCGCCACTAAAGCACCCAATGTGCCCTAAACGCCCATTCGCCCTCGCACACGGGCGTGCGAGTGCGCGTGCGGGCGGTGCGTCGCACCACCCGTGGTGCTCAAGGTTTCTCCTCTTCTTACATAAGCAATGTCATGGAACAAACAATCATATATAAACCCACATCCTAACAAATCTCTAACCAATGTGGAAGTATTTTTCTTCTTTTGTTTTTGTTTTCATTGCTATGTACTTCTCTTTGAAATCATTTTCCATTCACCTAATTTATTTATTTTGGAACTAGTAAATTGGTTCAAAAATTCAAGTTCAAACATACATGAATTCAACAGGGTATTTACCAACTTACCCCCTGTCATGATTTTTCCCTGTAGAAAGTACTCTGATAGAATTTTTATTTTTCACTAGTGATGCAATCCCAGCTCTCCCTCTCTGATCACTTGATTAACGGAGGGGTTTATGTTGAGCAGTATGTCTACCTCTGAACTTGTCTCCCAGTCATTATTCTGAGAATGCTATTAGTACTAGGATCATTCACCCTTTTTGATTTCATACATTGAGCAAAGCTACAAGAATGGAAAGCTATTTTTCTCAGCACTTCCATCGTTCACAAAATGCTAGTTGGCAAACGCTATATATTATATTCAGTGTTCACCATGTACAACCTTGCAAGAGGTCGATCGCAGTGCATTCAGCTATTCTTTATCATGAAGAGCTTTTATGCTCAGCAGCCAACAGTATTTAGAAATTTCTATTCGCTAACAGAAGATTAAGGAAGTTAAGCACACTATGTTTCAGAGATATTCCCCCTTCTTATAATCCAAAGATATCAGGCTAATGGCCACTAGAAAGCCTGCTAGTTGAAGATTAATCTTGAGCATAAAAATTGCCTTTTAAGAGACACGAAAACAAAAATGTAAAATTTTGAATTATAAGATGGAATTGAATCTTTGTTGCTGAACTTGCAACTCCCAATCACAGGACAGCGATATTTTTTTGCATAATAATTGTGTGTGCATGTATGTGAGCTTGTGCTTTTCCTTCGAAGTAAAGTTCCCTGCCTGATTCAAAAACAATAAATGATATAGAAGTATATTACTGGCAAATGAAATAGTGGGGAAAAGGAACAAACGCACCACAGTGAATATATAAAGCCCAACACAACCGAAGAGCAACAGATAAACTTGAAGCATATACTGAATGTTGAAGCCACCTCAAGAACAGGAGGATGATACATCTATAATATCATAATTATACACGGAATATTATCCTCGAATCAGGTACTGTGTACGCAAACATCTCTACATTCTCATATTTGCTCCCCTCCACCTCACTCCCACTGCCCGCGGGAAAAAGTGAAAAAAAAAAAGAAAAAAGAATCAGATCATCCAACAAGGAACCCCGCAAAGCAAAAATGGGGATGTGCACCCAACAACAATGAACAGACAAAAACCGACTAATAAATTGCCCATACAATTTCTAACTAAATAGCTTGCCTTTTATTTGTACACAGACGATGAAGCGCCCTGAGGTGGTGCTGGTGGCAACCGATTGGGGGTGCGGCGGCTTGAGCTTGATGAAGAATTGCTTTCATCACCACCATTTTGTTCTGGATCGCTGTAATGCCTACTATGACCAGCACTGCTGCTGGACCTGCTAACTGAGTTCCCACTAGAGTCGAATGCAGTCTTCCACTCATCACCAGGAGCATTAGATCTTGGGCTGCTTTCTGTAGATAATTACAGACTCGGTGAGTCCAAATAATATCATACAAATTTTCATCAGAAATATGAAGAAGAACAGAAAATAGTCTTGCCTAACATCCATGATAGTATGATTATTTGAAAAGACTAAACAAAGTAGCTCTAAAGGACCCCAGTGCAGGGTGGTGTTGTCAGCTTATAGCTTCATACAAAGAAAAATACAAAATAAGGAGAAACGGGAAAGATAGATAGATATGGATGCCCAGGCTAAATGGAGCCACGGCAACCTGATTCTATTCAATGAGACATGCAATTCTGGGAAGAAAGAATGCGCCAGTTTTAATCATTTTGAATGAAACAACAAAGAAAAGAAGTGCTGGCAGTGGATATGCACCAAAAAGTTAGCTGAAACTATCACACAAACATGTGTATGTGTATAAGTATAATGAAAATGAGCTAACAACTCATGTGAGTTACCTGAGCTATATTTCTACCATCTCCTATAAATTCTTTTCAAATCGTTTTTCTGATTTATGGTCTGAACCCCACAAGGTTCACTGATACCCAATCTCTTAGGTTTTAGTATTGATTTGGCCTCCCATCAATTAGACAAAAAATAAATGGTTTTTGGTGAATATAACATCTTATACGACTTGATGAAATGGTAATGAACTACAATCTATGAAATTTAATCCTAAAAAAAAGGTCTATAGATAACACGGTAAAAAAATAATTTACATAAATTAATAGATTACTATTTTTTTGCTGCTAACTCACATAACTTACCTGAATTAACAGCTCAATTACAATAGTCCATATATATGTATATTATATAATTTATAAGTGTGTGTGTGTGTTTGTGGGGAATGGTGTACCTATGTGTCTCCATAGGAATTACTAATGGAGGCATCTCTAAATCTCAATATAGAGCGATTTGGACGATCCAAACCGTTACTTATGATCTCCAAGTTCTAAATATATGGTATGTAAGAAATCATATAATTTAGATGCTTTTTTATCATCGATCAAGAGGTCCTATTTGTCCTATTGTTGAATAACTTATTTGTCCTATTATTAAAAAAATGTTCATTTTTGTACTTATCCAATATACAGTCAAATTATTTTGTAAATGCATGATATTTTTATACCATCATTTTAGAGTGTGAAGATAACAACCAACGGTATGGATCACCAACGTACACTTTTTTTGTTAAGATTTAGAGCTGCCTCCATAGGTAACTCCCTATGGAGACACCATATATATACTTTCACATACACACGCACATTGTACACTTGCACACAAATGCACACACAAATATATATATATATATATATATATATATATATATATATATATATATATATATATATATATATATATATATATCATTGTTGAAAATAACGCGTTATGAAACCCGTTATTTGCGTTACATAACCTAAGAGAATCCCAATGCTACGTAACAACTGGAAATAATTCAGTGCACCGTAACAGTACGTTTTTTACGTTATATTATATAACATTACGTTAAATTACGTTATGCTACGTTATTTACAATTATTTTTTTTAGTAATTCATATATTGTTGTTGATTATTATTTTGATTATTAGCGAATTGCTGTAATTTTCTTAATTAATTGTTGGCTTGTTTGATTGCTTTTGGAATTTCTAACTTGATAATTTAAGTTTGTTTCTTTATTCACTTGTTATATTTCTCATCCGGTTGCTAAAATATTTTACTTATTGATTTTATTGAATTTGTAATTGAACTGAAATCAACAATCATAAATAAGATAAATTGAACATTACAAAATATAAATTACAACAATGATAATAATTGGAATCGAAATAAAAAATTGGAATCTTGCTTTTTTTTATTTAAATGATGATTGGAATTACGGTTGCAGACTTAATATAATTTATGAAGATATATGAAAATTATTGTAAAACTTAATATAACATTTGAATAGATTATGTATTACAAAATAATTTTATATATTTTTAGATATTTTAAATTTATTTTTCAATTTATTAAAATTATTTTATATGGTTTTATATTTATTTTTATTAAATAAATAGAAATTTGCATAACCTACGTTATGCGTTACGCTATTTGCGACATAACCTAACAAAGGCAAAACGTTACGTTACCGTTATTGCTATTTTAAACATTGATATATATATATATATATATATATATATATATATATATATATATATATATATATATATATATATATATATATATATATATATATAACAGCTTAATTTCATCATAACTTACCTAATTTCATCATAACTTGCAATCATGATATCAGATTAATCACACAGTGAGTGCACTGTGTTCGTCTTATTTTTCTATATTTTTTTATGATTTTCTTAAAATTTTCAAGATAGTCATTTAAAATAATATTATTTTAATCACTGGTGGGCCCTATATATATTTTGACTAATCTCTCTTCTTTTGACTTGTAAAATTAAATTTGACTTTATTTGGGTTAGTTTAATTTGAATTTATGCCCATAGATAACTCTAAAAACCTATTATTACTAGTTATTTGTAATGTAACTATTTTGTCTTTATTCACCCATACCTCCCATACCCCATCTCTCCAAATTATAAATCTCAAACCTACTCTTATTTGCTGGACTGAACTGAAAAGAAAGGGAGAGAGGCTTATTTTGCTTATTTTTCTTTCAAAAACTCTTTCATTCTGTCTCTTTCATACACTCAGATATGGTTTTATTATAAAGATATTTGTATGGTTAATATAATATAAAATACCAAATGAAAAGTCAATCTAACCTACCCTATACTTAACATCACCATGTTTGTTTTTTGGCTAAACATGACAAGTCATTCTCTTCCTCCATATCTCTTTTATCTATTATATTTTTTTCTCCCTTTCTTTTCATTTCTTCTCATCATCATTTATTCTCTCTCCATTTTTTATTCTTCTCTTTCACTTTTTACTCTAACTCTAAAAAAGAAGAATAAGAAAAGAGGACAAGAAGAAAATAAGTTTTTTAGTCTCAAAATAAGCTTACCTTTCCTAACCCACCAAGGCAGGTATATCACATCCACTTTTATAATTTTATTTCGTAACTAAAATATTTTATAGTAAATTTAGAATCTTGATTTGTTTAAATTTAGAAAAATAATATCTTTATACAAAATTCTCTATGATTATTCTAAATATAAAAATATGATTTTTATACTTTACTCTATGTTTATGTATTGAATTTATGATTTTAATTATGGCCTCTTATGCTTAAAATACAAGTTGCAAATTTAAACCATATGCCATATTTTGAAATTACAAAGAAACTATCTTTATGAATGTTCATCATATTTGGATATAAATTTGAATTTTCCATAAAATTCTTTGTGTATAATGCAATGATTTTAAATCATTTTCCACTTACCATTAGAAAATAGGTGTGTGTGTATATATATATATATATATATATATATATATATATATATATATATATATATATATATATATATATATATATATATTCATAATCATGTTTTAAAAAGAGGGTTTCAAATAAGTTTTTATATTAAATTTGCTAAAATATTTCTTTTATACGAGATATTATGTTAGGTCATAATTCTTTTCATGCTAATCTATATTTACATGAAAAATATATACATTAATAAGGTTTAATAAATTTACTACTTTTCATACTATGAAATCATGCTAGAATTTAGAAAATTCATATGTTGTTAAATTAATCGTTATAATAGTGTTAAGCCTATTTAATTTTCATTTCTACACTTTAGTACCCACTTCCTAATATGTGCTTATATGCATAATTGTATGTGTGGTTCACATGCATAATTATCATAGGTATTTTTACATTCTAATACCCACTTTCATAAGTGTTTATATGCATAATTATATATATATGTAGCTTACATACATGATCATTACTTCCATAACACTATTCTAGTATTCTATGACTCTATCATACTTGTCTTGACATATACGTACTAGTTACTTGAACAAAATATATGAAATTATGCCGGATTCCCCTTATTAGTACATACACATATTTTAATAATACCATGGATTTGACTTGCTTGTTAACTTGATTTTGACATGGACTATATCTCAATTGTTACTTGGATATTGATTAGATGATAAACATGTATACGCATTAATCTTGACATGATTGATTCATCATATTCTGGATTGATTTGCATATAATATAACTTAAAATCTGGATTATGAGGGACTAAAGGGTAGACAAATATTATATTATGAACGATTTAAGATAATTTGCGTAACCAAAATAGGGCCCATCTGCAGGGGCGCCCAGATGATACTAAGCCATCACTAGTCTATATTGATAAGACGACTGATTACTCAATATTGGTATCTGCTTGAGTGCTTAGCACCACTGCTGATTCAGTGCCAGCGTCTTGGCTGGGTTCCAGGTATGCACGAGTAGTTTCACGATACGAGTCTATTTTTTCACCATTTTGTTTAAAATACAAACTAAAATAAGATATTAAGTTAGACTTGATATGTATGTGTGTCCGTGCTTGATATTGTTAATTAATCATTTACTGTTTTCCATACATGCACATACTTTTTTATATCCACATTCATATTTTACTTATTAGTATATATTGTAAACTCCCTACCTTTTATTATTTTACTTATCGGATTTGACCCTGAGCTCCCCACACGCTAAGGTACCAAAGTTGTGAGCGAGGATTCACCGTTGCACGACCCATAATTTTTGGACCAGACCGAACAGTAATAGATTTATAGGCCTCCACTTTTGTATTTCTGAGTTTTGTATGTATCACTCCTTCGGACTTAGTTCCTAAATTTTGTATCAGTATTGTACTTATTGCTTTCTATTTTAGATATGTTGTATATATTCTTTTATATGACAGTAGACTAACTTTCAAGATCCTGATAGATGACTAGTATTTAATTCTATTCATTTATACTCCTACATACTTATAGGCCTTGTGCATGTTGACTTACATGTGTCCGCCGGTAACGCATTCAATTCCATGCTTAATGTGGAGCAGGACATTACAATCAATATATATATATATTTATATATATATATATATATATAGGTCTCGTAAGTTTCCTGCACAGACTGACCATTTCCATTATCTCCAATATTTTTTCCATTTTTTTGGATTATGAAGAAGTGGGTTAGCAATTCAAAGGCAAAGAGACAATGAAATTTAGTCCCACATTGAAAAGGTAGTTAGATGAATAAGTATTTAAATATATTCAGAATTATGACTCAAATAGGATTAATCCTTTCGAGTCATCATAGCCTAAATTAAATTAGATAAGTTTATCCCTGTTTATATTTGTCTTTGCATGTTCCAATTTGCAAAAAATGGTACCAGAGGTGATAGTTCAATAGACCTTTGAATGGATTAAGGATTACTTTGAGAGACTCACAAGTGTGGTGCGTCTTACTTTATAGGCAAAATATTGAAATGCTATCTCCATTAGCTACGAAGGTGGGAAGGACCAATGACTTGACTGAATTCAAACCAACGTGGAGATTTGTTAGGGGTGTCTAGAATCCATTCATAGATAAACAAGTGTTTAAATATATTTAGACTCATAGCTCAAATAGGGATACTTTTGTTGAGTCATTGTAATATAAAAAAATTAGACAAGTTCATCCCCATTCATGGGTTTTTGCATGTCCCAATTTGCAACAAATACAACCTCTTGTATCGCTTGATTGAAGGGTAACTGAACTCCAAAACTCACGAAATTTGATCCTAAAGAAACTAAAGAAGCAGAGATCTTGATTGGGGAAAAAATAAACTAATACATTCATGTTGAAACGTGTAAATGTTAATATATGCTTAGAATGTACATACACCACAATCCACTTTCATCAATTTGAGAACATATGCTATGCTATGATACATAACTCGTGCCTCATAATATATCAATCCATTTCCAACTAAATAGTAACATCTAATATATCTCCAAATTCAAAAATCTTCGTGAAACGATTCAACATATCTTATAATTGGCTACAGTAGCCTTCAAAGCACTGCCAAAAACTGTTAAGGAAAAATATGCACAAAAGACAGGATTGGAATGAAACCAAAGACAGGTTACAGAACTGAACACTGGTTAAAAAGACATGCATGGTTTCATAACAAATAATTTGCATACATTTTCGTACTCGGACTTTGCGTTTCTTAACAATATAAAACCATGGGCAGTTGTAAAATGGGAAAATCTACCTAACTGATCATGGAGTGATGCAACCAAATAGCAATCCTTCAAAATTCTTGGGCACTAAGAGCCTACATGAAGAGTGAAGATAGTAACAATTCCTCTAGGGTATTAAATTATACTGAGGTGACATTATGAAACAAATTTCCAATAAACATATGTAAAATTTCTCTTTTGATAAAGTTATATTTACAGACTTCAAGAACACAGTATAATTCCTCTTAATAGAGTTCAATTTGCAAATTTTAAGAAGAGATGCTAACATGAAAAAGCTGTGCCACAAGGTAATATATTTCAGATCCTACTAGATTTCAAAGAGACAGTGAGTTAAGGCATGAAAGGGTGCTAAACTAGTCACATAACCACATCCACCAGAAATAGAAACCTTAAAATTAAGTTACCTGTTCCAGTTCCGCTGTCAGAGCAGGTAGCAGCAGCCGTACAATTGTCATAAACACTTAGCTGATGGGTAAGTTTTGAGAGAAGTGATGATTGCCTTTGAATGCGCTCTCGCTTAACTTTGACATTTTGGTCTTCTTGGATCAGTTCTTCAATTCTAGCGGTGCTCTGTGAACTAGCCATACCCAAACCAAAATGCAAATAATAAAAGAAGTTTTTACCGAGATTCTGAAAGAACTCAAAATGATTATGAAACCATCAGATATCATGATTTTGATTCCTAGCCATTAGTAGAACCTAATATCGTAGGTAGGCTGACTTTCAGTTATGAAAAAAGATATCTATAACAAATACTTTTATCAAATAAACATTCAGGCATATCAAAAGAATCCTCTGGTAATTAATACAGTAAGTTTGCCATAAGCAGATGGAAGTGCAATAATAAAATAAACAGAAACAATCAAGTTTCAGCTTTCAAGAAGGTTCAGAGCTAGAAAACAAGGATACAAACACAATGCAGATACAGATGCAGGACATTTCTCAAAAAAAGAGGACATCGACACAATAACGATTCAGGAAAAAAATATTAATAATTATATATTCTTCTAATATTAACATAATAATTTTACTATTCAAATATCCAAAAAGAAATTTCAAACTTCAAACACCCAAAATAGCAAAAAAAAAAAGAAAAAAAAGAACATAAATTTAAAAGAACTTAAACATTAGTTGCGTTACATACTTACATTCATTAAAATTTAATAAACTAGCTAATATGTGAATAATTTAAATTGTGCATTGCCACGAAAAACTTTAAATTAGGTTTTTAATACTGAAAATGTTTTCTGATTAAGCGAGTTTGTCATTGCCATTCCATGGTTCAATTGCCCCGTGTACTTGATGTGTCTGGTTCTCGTTTTTTCCTTTTTCTAATGTACATGCCACGTGCCATGTCCGACACGTTTTTTGCCATTTCTGTGTTGGACACGGACACATGTTGGTACAATGACAGAGAAATGAACGAGATGAAACGATAAAGAATGAAATGAGTGTGCAATGATAGTTCCCACTTCACAATAGCATGCACAAATTGGTCATGGCGGGCATACATGAGCACCCCCAAACAAGTGAAAGGAATATGTAATCTCAAATCTGATCATGTAATTGGGTTTAGTTTCCTCAGTGCAGTAGAGAATAGTGCTAATAGAAATATAAAACTAAACATTAGAAATGATTTGGTGTTTGAAAATTTAGTAAGGGCCAAAAAAGTAGGAATTCATGCCAAAAGTATCGTTTAAGCAACATTGTATTTGGCATGTTTCGGATGTAACTACCTATGCAACTCTTAATAATGCAGTGCCCTTGTGCATTTTAGCCATCAATTTTCTCTATGCATTTACCACACGAGAAACCAAATCCAAGCTTAGGATTTGAGCATATTATCCAATGCAGAAATGAATGCAGCTGAAAAAACGAGTTTGAGAAGAATGACTGGCAATTCAATAAAAATGGATAAGAAATGAGTGCATACATAAGAAGTTAGATTAAGTTCAGTTGAGGATAGAATGAGTGGAACCAGTAAAGATGTCAATGAAGAGCACTAAACTTGTTGGTCAGGACCAGTTGGCACATACATTTCTCTGTATACAGAGTGAACCATGATGTTCCTATCAGATGTCTATTTGTCTTGTCTATTTTTTGTCCATCCAACTATATTCTCCATAAAGGACAATAGTCAATTGAGAAAATATTATAGGGACCTCTTGGATGAGTTTCCAGACAAAAGCAAATGTACCACATCCACAAGAAATCACAAAATTTCCTTTTTCATGGTTTTCATAACATGTCAAGTAGATTACCTTATTGAGGTATACAGCTGATTGAGCATGTCATCCTTCGCTTTCTCGACTTGACAAAGCACCACGGCCTGCACGATCAGTTATAAATATGAGATGCCAAAGGTTACATCACTGGTAGATAGAGACACGAAACGAAACATTCTTACCTTAGGGACATTGGCAGCAAGACTGTTCAAAACAGCTTCTACATATCCCCGAACTTCTTGAGACATCCATCTTAGTTCTTCTTCTGGATCAGCAGGTTTTCTCTCCATGGTATCCTACAATAACATGCTGGTTAGAGTTGATGTTGGAAGCTGCTGCTGTCACATATTTGGGTCTCATAAAAAAGGTGTCCTGTTGAGTTTATATTAATTATTAAGTAATAGCATGCAGCTTCCAATTCTTACCATAAAAACAAGCCAATTAAGTTCCAAAATTACTAAATCTTAGATCACTACACTAAAGACTTAAAATGAAATTATTTGAGAAAATCTACAGTACGAGTTCAAACTTTAACAGCTCCACACCTAATTTTCAATTTGAAAAGAGAGCACAAACCTTCATTTATGCAAAAGTAAATGGTATCCTGATTTAAACTTACTAGAGAACCATCTGATTGGCTATGCCGAATGGAGCCACCACCTTCAGACGCAGGCAAGCCCTTCACAGGCATTCCCTTGGAAGGCTGAATAACGTTTCCTATCTTATTTACCCACTCGACTTTATCAGCCACACTTTCAGCCTTCAATATAAGAGCACTGTGAGCTGCACAATCAACAATGTTGTTATCAGACAAAAATAATGCGCAAAAAAGTGAATACAATAAGTACTGGATAAACAAACTACAGTAAGTACTGAGCAATAGATTTGCAGATCCATGGCTAGGTTGTAAATTTGATCCGAACCAACCTGATGTGAAATTGGTAGGTTCCAATCAGGTATAGTCAGGTGAGGCTCACAAGCAGGTTGATATGACCAACCTTTCTGATTAATGGGTAGAGTTCGAATCAGAACTTTTAGTCAGTTTGACCCAAGGCAACAAGACCACATTGGATAAACCTGGTGCTTGTACATTTACAGTATCCATGGCTACTAGCTGAGATGGTTGAGGCATGTGACTTTCTTTGCACCAGTTTGAATATATTCATGACTTTTCATTCAAAATTTTCCTTCATTCTCTATCATATCGAAGCCAACCTGACTATCCCATCAAAACCTTATTGGACTCTCAACAAATGGGTTAGATGGGCTGGGATGGTTGACCTGACTATAAGTGGGTCAAGTAGGGCTCCTGATTCTTCAGTATATTATCAAGCAAGTTGGCTTCAGGTCAAGCATATTTGGTTTGTGCCAAATCTGATCCAACCTGGAAGTGACCCAACACCAGCAACAATTATTCCTACATGTAGCAGATGCCAAAGGTTTGGAAGTTGTTTTTACCAGTATCACCTGATTCATAACCCACTCCAAATATTTAGAGTTTGAAGTTTCAATTATTTAATTCAAATACAATTGCTGTCATCTTTTTTTAATTAAAGCAGTAGTTTGCTATATCTGAAAAGTGCTAGAAGATCAGGGGCTTGTTTTGTAGATATTGGAAGAATATTATCACAGTAGTTTTACGTCTTAAAAATTATGTGCACATTTTATATCACAGTAGTTTTACGTCTTAAAAATTATGTACACATTTTGTCTGCACACATGCACTCATATCACACACATAATATAAGAATGATTCAAGTGAACACTTGTAAGAGTACAGTGACCCAAACACTGATCTGCTAAGCCTAACACTTTGTATTGTGCATTGCTCAAGGTAACATTCCAAACCTCCATACCCACACTAGGAATCAACTAAAATCTGGAACAACATATTTACAGTAATTACTGTACAAATAAAGGGATGGGTTACCTTTAAGAACAGTTTTATATTGAACTTTGCTTGTAATCTTAAACACAAGACTTGGGCCTTTTCCAGAATCATCTCCCTTTTTCTTCGAGTCCTTAGAACTTTTTGAGATTTCATCCTCATCAATCTCTTCGATATTGCATTCCTGCAGAACATAACTGGGCTTTATCGTGACACTGCAACAGGATATCAAATTGTTTTACAGAGAAAAAAGAAAACAAGCTGAACCACTATACAATGTCTTGTCTCTAATCTATCACAGCAAGGGGCATGCAAACACAGAAGCAAAAGGCTTCTACTGTTCAATGTATTTGAAATTCATGTTTAAACTTTTAATTCTTTCTCCAGTCCAATTGGACTATTGTCACCATCAATAGTCAGCTTTTAATTGTTTTTTAGAATTTACTGCATATTCTTCTACAAGACCTGGTTTTTAGTTCTTTTGCAAATAAATTCTGCTCTGAGCCAACTGACATGAGAATCAATATAACAATAAGCCTTTGAAGTTTTAGCCAGGTGTCCGATTTATTTTTATAAGTTTGTCCTTATCTTTTAGCTAGTAGATTAAATATGGATTATTTTAATTCTGATCTTTTACAACATTCATTTAGATATGAATACTTTATTGGATTTAAGATTATTTTTATCATTTTTGTTGAGCTGCTAAATAAACAGCGATTTCTGTGGTCTTGATGAATGAAGAAATTGAATTCGAATGACTGGAGAATTATCTCCCTTCTTTTCGCTGATTTCTTCTCCACTTCTCAGAAATTTACCCTCCTCTAGATAGGTGCTCTGCCAGGTTCTCATGTAGTCACCGATCTACCAAACCCTCAAACATATTCTTAATAATTACGGTCAACTAGCATTAGACATTGTACTATTCGGTTTTCATGTGTTCCATGGTAAAATGGTACCCCATTTATGATAATCCTGTAATGATGACGCCTATTATAACGACGGAGTCTTAGGCAAGTCAGACTATATGTAACGCCCCATTTTCCAAAGGGATACGGAAACGGAGTGCGTTACCGGCAGACACGTGTAAGTCGACGTGCACGAGACCTATAAGCATGTAAAAGGAGAAATGAATGGAACTAAATACTAGTCATCTACCAGAATCTTGGAAGTTAGTCTACTATCATATAAAAAAAAAAAATATACATGTCTAAAATAAGAAGCAATAAGTACAAAACTAATACAAAAGTTGGAAATAAAATCCCAAAGGGGTGATACATACCAAACCAAAACTACAAAAGCGGAGGCCTAAAAATCTACTACTGCTCAGCCTGCTCCAGAAAGTACAAGTCGTGTAATGGCGGATTCTCGCTCACATCTTCAGTACCTGAGCGTGTGAGGGGAGCTCAGAGTCAAACCCGATAAGTAAAACAATAAGAAGTATGGAGTGTGTAATATAAAATAATAGGTAAGATATGAGTGTGGATATGAAAGTATGTGCATGTGTGGAAAGTATTAAACAATCAAGTAATAATATTAAGCAGGGATATACATGCATATCAAGTCTAAATTAATATCTTATTTTAGTTTATATTTTGAACTAAATAGTGAAGAAATAGACTCGTATCGTGAAATTACCTGTGCATACTCGGGACCCGGCCAAAATGCTGGCGCTGAACCAGCCGTACTGTTAAGCAGATACCAATACTGAGTCATCAGTCGTCCCATCAATATTGACTAAATAAGAGATAATGGCTCAGTACCATCCGGGCGCCCCTGCAGATGAGCCCTATTTCAGTTGGGCAACCTATCCTAAACGTTTCACGATACAATATTTGTCCACCCTTTAATTCTTCCATAACCCAAAATTTTAAGTTATATTACATGAAAATCAATCCGGAATATTATGAACCAATCATGTCAAAATTTATACATACACATGTCTAGTAACAAGCAATATATGGTCCATATCAAAATCAAGTTAACAGACAAGTCATGATGTATGGTATTATCAAGACATGTGTATATACTAATAAGGAAAATCCGGCATATTTTCATGTATCTTATACAAGCAACTAGTATATATACGTCAAAACAAGCATGATGGAGTATAGAATGTTAGAATGAATATTATGGAAATGATCATGTATGTAAACTACACATAAATACAAGTATACATATAAACACATGTAAGTGAATATTAGGATGTAAAAATATTTAGAATGATCATGTATATGAATCATGCATATACAATTATGCATATAAACACATATTAGGTAAGTGGGTACTAAATTGTAAAGATGAGAATTAAATAGGCTTAATACTATTATAACGATTATTTTAACAACATATTGATTTTCTAAATTCTAGCATAATTTCATAGTATGGAAAGTGGCAAATTTATTAAATCTTACTAATGTATATATTTTTAAAGTAAACATGGATTATGACCTAACATAATGTCTTGTATAAAAGAAATATTTTAACAATTTAATGTAGGAATTTATTTGAAACCTTCTCTTTAAAACATGATTATGATATATATATATATATATATATATATATATATATATATATATATATATATATATATATATATACACACCTATGTTCTAATGGCAAGTGGAAAGTGATTTAAAATCATTGCATTATACATGAATAACTTATATGGAAAAATTCAATTGTATATCTAAATATGATGAACATTCATAAAAATAGCTTTTTTGTAATTTCAAAATAAAACATATAGTTTAAATTTGTAACTTATAGTTTAAGCATAGGAGGCCATAAATAAAATTATAAATTTAATACATAAATATAGAGTATAGTGTAAGAATCATATTTTTATATTTAAAATAATCATAGAGAATTTTGTATAAAAATATGACCTTTCTAAATTTAAACAAATCAAGATTTTAAATTGGCTATAAAATATTTTAGTTACAAAATAAAATCATAAGAGTGAATGTGATTCTACTTGCCTTGATGTGTTAGGGAAGGTAAGTTTATTTTGAGACTAAAGAACTTTTTCTCCTTCTTCTTATCTTTTTTTATTCTTTTTGAGAGTTGGAGTAAAAAGAGTTTGAGAAGAATGAAAAATGAAGGAGAGATATATAATAAGGTGAAGAAATGAAAAGAAAAGAAGAAAAAGTATAATAAAATAAAGGAGATATGAGAGTAAGAGGATGGGTTGTCATGCTTGACCAAAGGACAAGCATGAGACAAAAGAGATATGGGGGTAAGAGGATGGTTTGTCATGCTTGGCCAGAAGACAAGCATGATAAAATAGGTATGGAGTAGTTAGGTTAGGTTGACTTTTCATTGATTTTTACATTATATTAACCATATAAATATGGGAGTAGGTTTGAAATCCATAATTTGGGGAGATGGGGTATGGGAGGTATGGGTGAATAAAAACAAAATAGATATATGACAAATGACTAATAATAATAGATTTTTGGAGTTGTTTATGGTTATAAACTCAAATTAAATTAATCCAAATAAAGTCAAACTTCATTTTATAAGTTAAAAGAGGAAAGACCAATCAGAATAAGTGTAAGACTTACCGGTGATTCAAATAATATTATTTTAAGTGACTATTTTAAAATTTTTAAGAAAATCACAAAAAAATGTAGAAAAAAGAGACAAACACAACATATTCACTTTGGGATTAATCTGATATCAAGAATGTAACTTATATTGAAATTAGTTTGTTACACAAGAGCGATGGGAGAGAGTGTCATTTTGTTGTAAAAACTCAATGAAGGATTTTTCGTTATACTCTAGAGCATTATCAGAATGAAAAACCTTGATAACACGAGAAAACTGGATAAGTACCATTTATTGAAAACGTTTGTAAACTGCAAACAACTCAGAATGCTTGTGCAAAAAATAAATCCATATATAATGTGAAAAATCATCCACAAATATGATAAAGTAGCGGAAGCCCCCTTGTAGAAATTGGAGGACGCCAAATATCAGAATGAACAAGATCAAAAGGAGTAGAAGAAAAAGAGTCACTAGTACTAAAAGGTAAATGAGTTTGTTTTTCAAGTTGATAAAAAAGACAATCAAACTTATCAAAAGTGACATAGCCAAGAAGACCATTGAAGCTAACAGCTTAATACGAAATAAAGAAGTATGATCTAGATGAGAATGCCAAACAGTAGAAGTGATGGCAAAGGCAGTCGAAAGTATAGTGGAAGAAATCTGCAAATTCATCATTTCAAATATACGTCCAAGTTTATGGAATGACCTGACCCATCCGAGGATCTTCCACATCAACACCACGAACAGAAAAGTGAAGCTCAAGACCTAACTTAATAAGTTGGCCAACAGAGCGGAAATTCGACATAACTTAAGAACTAAATAGGTTACCGACGGAGATGTCGGAGGTAGAAATAAAACTAATATGGTTAACAGGTATCGTAGAACCATCAGAACCATCGACAGTATAAATAATATGGTTAGGATCTAAAGCAGATTTAGTGAAAAAAATAGTGGGATCAGAAGTCATATGATTACAACAAGCAGAATTTATAAATCAAGAAGAATTATCTGGAGTGACAGATAGTATAATAGATGAACGAGACAGAGCCCGATGGACCAAAGCCTCAATGTCAATAGCAGTGAGCGAAGTAGACTGAAAAGAAGACTCAGAGGTAGAGGGATTAGTGGAAACAACTACAACAGGCTGTTGGAGGGAACCTCAAAAGTCTCGGATTTTTTTCTGTTGCAACTTGAAACAATCAGTAATCAAGTAGCCATTTTTCTGGCAATACCGACAAAATAAATTCTAGGAAGAAGATTGTGACTGTGGAGCAGAACGTTAGAAGGAAGGCGAAGAGACAACAACCAAAACAAAATTGGGAGACTGTAGTTTCATAATAAGGTGACGATACTACTCGAAAATTAACTCAGTAATAGCAAGATCCATGGTAGAAAGTAGCGTACGATGAAGAAGGGCTGCCCAAGTGGACTCAAAATCATCGCGAAGCGCTATCATCCCAATACTTGGTAAAGAGCTCGATGTCTGCAGCATAATGAAGTTGGGTTCGACAGTAGTTAATTGATCCCAAAGAAGAGCAACTTGAGAGTAAAACTCAGTGATATATTGACCGGATTCTTGACGCATCTGGTAAAGTTTTGTCTCAATCTGAAACTGAAGAAAAGCATCATTATAGTAATCGTACCGAGCAGCCAAAAAATCCCATGCAGCTTTAGCATTCTTGAGCGTAGGTAGAAAACTGTTAATAGATGAGATTGATGCGTTAATAATCCACTACAGAATTTTGCTATGAATACTCTCCCAGTCGTCCAAGCGAGTAGCGTAATCAGCAGTGAACTCATTCTTAGCACGAACAGGCTAAGGAGAATTCTCAGAAACATAACGCTGTAATTTTCTTCTTTTAAGAAAAAGTTTCATATTGGAAGCCCAAAGACTGTACTTGGTTCCATCCAAAACAATATCAATGGGACGAATAATATCACGAACAATATCATTTTGGGAAGACATTTTGGAAAAAATATGTCAAAATCAACTCCCGAAAAATCAACCGAAAAATCAGCATCCGAAAAAGTCAAATCTGATTGTAGAACAGAATTGACTAGGATGAGTGGGACTCACACGTTGGAAAAGAGAAGTGCGTGAAGACCACTTACAGAGACTTCACATGGTATGTGCAAAAACTTGTCAAATCCGATGGAGCTGAAATTTCGACGGAAGAAGATCAAAGGGAGATGAACAATCTAAAGGTAGAAAATTGTCAAAATCTGACTTCAAAATGGCCAAAACGGGTACAAAGAGTTTCGGGATGTGTGAGGACAAAAAAAAACTTACTTAGGGTGATTTATGCACACTCACAGAAGAAACTAGAAGAGGCACCAGAATTCTAGTGGGTCTGATACCATATAGAAGAAAATAGAGTGAAAGCGGAATGAAAAATTTCTATATATTTTCTTGTTGTGAACTGTACAATGAGCCATCGTTTTATAGGTGAAGGAGGTAAGGAAAAAAATAATTATAGAATCTGTAATTAATACTAATTACATAAAATTTTCAATTAGTCTAATAAAAAATTATCAACTATCCTAAATTAGTCTAATAAAAAATTCGTCAACTATCCTAATTCAAGAAAATATCTCAACATCTCATAGGAAAGTATCTCAAAATATCTCAACAATATGATCATATCTCAATCATATCCCAACATCCGTAAACTTTCTATTTTCTCTGTTACTCTTCTTTTACTCTTATGTCTCCTCCCTCTTCTCTTCTCTTCCTTCCCTCCATATTTCCTTCTCCTCTACTGCCATATTCCTTGCCCTTTCGACAACCCCAGACATTAATAGTCCCACCTTGAATGTGCAATAGAAAGTTGTTTCTCATAATATTTCCCTTTAACTCAATAAATTAACTAGCATTTATGAGGGTGTAACCTTTGCAGTTAAGCATGCTCCGGATAAGAGCAGTACTGGATTGCCTATATGCCTACTGTCTAATCGCAAATTATTAAATCTTTCTAGATATCAACTCAAATTTAATTGTTAAAACTATAAACATATACGTAGGTGCAAAAGAAGAAGAAAGAGTTGAATAAAAACAAAAAAGAAAAAGGACGAATAAGAAGAAGAAAAAAGGAGAATATCAGATGATAATCAGAATCAAAATTAATATCTTTTCTATAAGTTAGAGAAAACACATATTTAAAGGTGTCCCAACACCCTATAAATTACTCAACAGACGATATGGAACTAAATATAAAACTAAATTTTAATACAAAATAGTAGTTTAATTGAATTGGTGAAGCAATTGCGAAGTTGAAAAATGAATCGGAGTCAGAGTGAATCAAAATCTAATCTAACACTTCCACTCAAATTGAAGTATAAATATCAATAATACCCAACTTGTTATATAAATTAGAACACTATTGGTAATACGACTTTAGTTATAATATCAACCAATTATTCTGATGAAAGAGTAAATGGAGTACATATTAATTTCTTCACCAAATTATCTCGAACTAGATGACAATCTACTTCTGTATGTATAATACGATCATGAAACATTTGATTTTGAGCACTGTAGATGGTAGCCTTATTATCACATTACATAAGCATAAGAATTTTTGGCTTGAACCCAAATTCAATCAACAAGTTTTTCAGCCATAACCATTCGCACGTAGTTTGTGCCATTACTCAATACTCTATCTTAGTAGAAGATCGAAACACTTCATCTTATTTCTTACTCTTTCAGATAACTAAATTACCTCAAACAAGCGTAAAATATCTAGTGGTCGACTTCCTATCACCTTTGTCCCTTGCATATTTAGTATCTGAAAAAGCAGAGATTTGAGTGTGTCCATATTTTCTATAAAATAACTCCTTTTCAAGAGAGTTTTTAATATATACCAAAAGTCTCATAGCAGCTTTTCAGTATATGTCCCTTGGTTTATACATGAACTGACTTAGTAACCAAACAATAAAAAAAATGTCAGATCTGGTGACCGTGGGATGCATAAGTTTGCCAACCAATCTCTGATACTACTTGACATCCTTGTACAATGCAATTTTTTGACTTCATATGTCTAAAACTGACTCCAATTGGAGTATTAGTAGGATTATACTCAAGTAGACTGATTTTTTCCAAGAGATCTAGTGCATACTTCCTCTGAGAGAGAAGTAGCCCATGTTTATGATAAGCCAAAAAAACCTATTTTTATAAGTCAAAAAATACACATATTTATATGTGTCCTCACACTATACAAATTACTCAACAGACAATGTGGGGTTAAATCTAAAACTAAATCCTAATACAAGATGGTAGTCTAATTGAATTGGTGAAGCGGTTGCAGAGTCGGAATAGGAATCGGAGTCGGAATCAAAATCTAATCCAATAGAGAACAAAAGGTTAGTTCCCCAATTCTTCTATGTTATTTTCATACATTTCATGATGCAGTTGTCGATGCCCATAGACCCATGGAGATAGATCAAAGGTGGAAAGTTTAAGGAGGATCTTGCAAGAGTTTTCATCGAATTTTATGATATGCAAATGTCACATATAATTATAATTTATAAGCATCTCTTAGCAATAAATGCATTACTTTTAACAGATATAATGGTCGCTGGCTGAATTTAACCAAAAGATGGCAAAGCTGAGGGATAGCCGCCGGCCATCACTGGCATCATGTGGTCCTATAGGATAGGTAGTCACCACGTTAGTTAATGGCTGCAGGGGTTTTCGTTGGTATTCTAGACCAATGAAGAAAGCTTACTAATAGACCCAGGCGGACCTAATACGGATTTGAACTCACCCAAAAATCATAACTCAAATGACCTGCAGTAGAATAGAACTAAGTTGTTGAAATCTAGGAAAAGCCCCTGACTTGTTACAGAACTAATTATAAGTACATCTTTGTTTAAATATTGAATAATTATAAATAATTTTAGTATTAATTATAATTTGGTGGATATATTGGATAATTAACAGATGATTAATGATAATGGATTAGTAGATGAGATTTACATTATAGGCTAATAGGATGTAAATTTAGGAAACACTTGTGTGTAACCTCATTTGTTAAAACAAGGTTTATAAACTTCTTTAAAATTCTTAAAAATTCAGAAATGTACAAGAAAATAAAATAAATGTTCGGAAGCTTAAAATATGGTTTAGGTAATATAAAATAATAATTTAAAGGGGGGGCCTGCAGACTAAATCATGATATAATGTGAAAGATTATAATATAAATGTTGATATTGAAAAACCATCTTTTGTTTTTAATTAGGATTCCGTAAGAGAAAATTCTAAGAGTTTATGCTAGCACTTGAATTGCTGAGTGGCGTGATTATTGGTTACACCAATTAAGTAGTTTATAGGCGACCAAGAGAAACTTATAGTTCTCATTAGCTACCCTTTCATTTAGACATGTGGAGTTGGTACCTTATTATGAAGTCCAAGAGAATTATTACTTGAGAAACATTTTTTGATTACATGTTGTTTTTGAGCATTGAAGGAGACTCAATTATGTTATTGGATGATTTGGGCATTATCAAATTTATGGACAACTTCTGGATTTAGAGATGATATTTATAGCTATTGATATTATAAATTGTTTGGTATTTCATTTATTTACAAATTGATAGGAAGCTTTGAAATATACATAATATGGCCTTACAACCAAAAGAAGAGGTGGTGGCAGTTGTCATGTACATTTATATAGTTCTTGGAGCATCTTACTAGGGTAACACATTAAATTAAGCCAAAAAAGGATCATGCTGTTAAAAATCCAGATAAATTTTTTGAAAATGGAAGAACTTGGACAAATATAGATCAGAGACTAGTCTAGCGAGATGGTAGTTTTTACCTCCAAAGTGATGACACCACGAAAATGTCTTTCCTCTTGCTTCTTGGTGTACCCAAGCTAGATAAGGAGACAATAATATAACATAAGAAGACAAAATATATAAGATTGATCCTTCGTTTCAGAGCAGTAAGAAAAAGTAACAATATGGACATAGGTACATATTATCAAATTACAAACCTTTCCACTTTTCTCATTTAAAACGAACCATCTCCTACTCCAACCACTTGTCTTTCCACTTTTTTTCAACAGAAACCCTGGAATTTTAATGCAAAGTAAGAAGTAAATTATCAATAGATTAATATGGACTTCCAACAACTTTTTCAGTATATGAAAGTCTAAGCAAAAACATGATTATGGGAGACCACAATACATTACTGTACTATAGCATACAGTATGGTGATAAACATAACATCTCTGAAAGCAGATAAAAAAGTTATAACCAACTCCAAATATTTGGAGTCAAACGCTTCCAATTGGATTTTGATTATGGGACATCCATTATTATGATCTACCCCGTTAAAGTAGATCTATATTAAATGCCTAAAACCCAATCATTAAGTTTCTTAATCTGTTTGTCCATGAAACAAGGAAGCACTAAATAAAAGTCAAAAATAGCATTTTTCTTTGATCTAAACTTTAGAACGGAAAAGAATTGTTTATCCGAATATTTTATCATGATCCTAATGCTTAATAATCCTATCATATAATTTTTTATTAGGTTTAAAACATTACACGTTGTCAAACTAACCAACTCACTATCTACATTGTTTACTTTTACCTACTTGATATATTGGAAAAAGATTAAAAAACTATTTGTCTTTGGGCACTTTAAATGAGCATTCTTAATATGGATTGGAAAAGATTATGCTCCAAATTCTTTTGAAAGGACCCAAGTCTATCTCTCTCTATATATATGACAACAAAGTTAGGGTTAGAAATGAATTGGAAAGAATTGGATGGATCAATCCCCCATCTCACCTCCTTTTTATCAATATAATATATATTGACTTTAATATAAAAGTCCCTTCCATATTATCATATTACATCTCCCCCTCAAGCTGGAACATATCCATCTTGCATGCCCAACTTGATACAAATGAACTTCACCATAGATCTTCCAAGTGATTTAGTCAATAAATCTGCAAGCTGAACAGCTGAAGACACATATTTTGGCTCAACAATACCAGTATCATCATTTTTTTTATGCCATATGACAATATACTTCAATATATTTTGTCCTTTCATGATATAAGATTCTATGTAATGTAAACTATGAAGTACAGATACTTCAAAGTGAGGGTTGCTTCCGTGTAAGATGCATATTAGACACTGTTGCTTGCACGATACTTACTGATATGTATTTGACACATCGAAATTGCACCAAACTTTTCGAACCTAAAAATTTAGGTGTCAGAGAGTATCTACTTTCAAAAAATCATAAAGATCGCATGTAGAGATTGTGTCCGCTTTCAAAAGTCATAAAATTGCTTGTCGAGCACTATGAAATATATTGCCTAAAAAGACGCAATATATTCTTTTAACATAAAAGGGATGCTAAGCTAATAAGTACAAATGCTTTGTAAATATAGAGCATTCAAAAAATTATCCAAGGTATTGGCGCATTAGAAATAATTCAAATTCTTTTCTTATATTATTTAATTAGATTCTATATTTAAATCATTAAGATGTCTTTATTTTCTTTCTACTTCAAATAATACATGTCGTAATGATTACGAGTTTTATGCGCATTATATATATCATATGCATAAATACATGTATATTTGTCGCCGTATCCATGTGTCCTACTTTTTTAAGGTTTATCATATTCTTGTATCGTGCCGTATCCATGTCCCATGGTTCATAGAATGTAATATCCATCTACTTATCACAATATACCTAATCTGAGCCTTGGGCATAAAACTCATCTTGACCAACATAGCTCGTATGCATACCAGCTCACATTTTAAATCAACCATAACCCTATATTCTGACTCTGTACTTGATTTAGAGACAACAATATGCTTCTTACTCTTCCATAACACAAGCTTTCCTCCAACAAAGATACAATATTCAGTAATCGACCTCTGGTCAATTGGACAACCTGTCCAATCTATATATGTAACAACCTGAATTCAACATAATTTACATTCTTGATATCAGATTAAATCCAGAGTGAGTGCGTTATATTCGTCTCATTTTTTTCACATTTTTAGTGATTTTCTTGAAATTTTCTAAATAGTCACTTAAAATAAGATTATTTTAATCACCGGTGGGCTCTACACATATTTTGACTAGTCTCTCTTTTTTTGACTTGTAAACATAAAATTTGACTTTATTTAGATTAGTTTAATTTGAAATTATAGCCTTAAACAACTCTAATAACCAATTATTACTAGTCATTTGTCCTATACCTATTTTGTTTTTATTCATCCATACCTTACTTTCACCATACTTGTTTTTTGGCCAAGCATGACAAACCATCATCTTGCCCCATATCTCCTCTTTATCTATATCTTTTTCTTTCCTTCCTTTCATTTATCTTCTCTCCTTTACTTTTCATTCCTCTCTTCCTTTTATTTTTTTACTCCAACTCTCAAGAAGAATAAAAAAAGAGAAGAAGGAGAAGTTTTTTAGTCTCAAAATAAGTTTACCTTTTCTAACCCATTAAAGCAAATAAAATGACATCCACTCTCATATTTTTTCTAACTCAAATTGTTTACGGTTAATTTAGAATCTTGATTTGTTAAAACTTAAAAAAATAATGTCTCTATACAAAAATTTCTATGATTATTGTAGAAAAATAAAAATATGATTTTTACACTTTACTCTATATTTATATATTAAATTTATCATTTTATTTATAATCTCTCATTCTTAAACTACAAGTTGTAAAGTTAAACTATATACTTAATTTTTAAATTATAAAAATGTTACCTTTATAAATATTCAACATATTCCAAATTGATTTGCATATAATATAACATGAAACATTGGGTTATGGGAGAACTAAAGGGCGAACAAATATTGTATCGTGAAAAATTTATGATAGGTTGCGCAATCGAAATAGGAGCCATCCGCAGGGTGCCTGGATGGTACTGAGCCATCATCTCTTATTTAGTTCATGTTGATGGGACGACTGAATGTTCAGTATCAGTATCTACTTGAGTGCTTAGCGGTACGGCTGGTTCAGCGCCAGCATCTTGGCCGGGTACCGAATATGCATGGATACTTTCACGATACGAGTCTATTTCTTCACCATTTAGTTCAAAATATAAACTAAAATAAGATATTAATTTAGACTTGATATGCATGTATATCCCTACTTGATATTGTTACTTAATCATTGTTGTTTTTCATATATGTGCATATGCTTTTTACATCAATTCATATTTTACTTGTTAGTGCATATTGCACACTCTTTACTATATGAGTCTATTTCTTCACCATTTAGTTCAAAATATAAACTAAAATAAGATATTAATTTAGACTTGATATGCATGTATATCCCTACTTGATATTGTTACTTAATTATTACTGTTTTCTATATATGTGCATATATTTTTTACGTCAATTCATATTTTACTTATTAGTGCATATTGTACACTCCTTACTATACGAGTCTATTTTTCACCATTTAGTTCAAAATATAAACTAAAATAAGATATTAATTTAAACTTGATATGAATAATATTCCTACTTGATATTGTTACTTAATCATTACTGTTTTCCATATATGTGCATATGCGTTTTACATTAATTCATATTTTACTTATTAGTCCATATTGCACACTTCTTACCATACGAGTCTATTTTTTCACCATTTAGTTCAAAATATAAACTAAAATAAGATGTTAATTTAGATTTAATATACATGTATATCTCTATTTGATATTGTTACTTAATCATTACTGTTTTCCATATATGTGCATATGCTTTTTACATCAATTCATATTTTACTTGTTAATGTATATTACACACTCCCTACGATACGAGTCTATTTCTTCAACATTCAGTTCAAAATATAAAAATAAAAAATGATATTAAGTTAGACTTGATATGCATGTATATCTCTTCTTGATATTGTTATTTAATCATTACTGTTTGCCATATATGTGCATATACTTTTTACATTAATTCATATTTTACTTGTTAGTGCATATTGCACACTCTCTACAATACGAGTTTATTTCTTCACCATTCAGTTCAAAATATAAAAATAAAATATGATATTAAGTTAGACTTAATATGCATGCATATCCTTTCTTGATATTATTACTTAATCATTACTATTTTCCATACAGTGTATATACTTTTTACATTAATTCATATTTTACTTGTTAGTGCATAATGCACTCCCTACGATACGAGTCTATTTTTTCACCATTTAGTTTAAAACATAAACTAAAATAAGATATTAACTTAGACTTGATATACATGTATATCTTTTCTTGCTTGATATCGTTATTTGATCATTTAATATTTTCCACACATGCGTATACTTTCATATTCACACTCATATCTTACCTATTTGTTTATATTACACAATCCCTAATTCTTATTGTTTTACTTGCCGGGTATGACTCTGAGCTCTCCCACACGCTCAGATACTGAAGATGTGAGCGAGAATCTGCCATTATACGACCCGTATTTTCTGGAGCAGGCCGAGTAGCAGTAGATTTCTAAACCTCTGCTTTTGTATTTTTAGTTTGGTATGTATCACCCCTTTGGGGACTTTATTTCTAACTTTTACATCAGAATTATACTTATTGCTTCTTATTTTAGACATGTATATATTCTCTTTTATATGGCAGTAGACTAACTTCCAAAATCCTGGTAGATAAATAGTATTTAGTTCCATTCATTTCTGCTTTTACATACTTATAGATTTCGTGCACGTCGACTTACACGTGTCCGCCGGTAATGCACTCTGTTTCCGTATCCCTCCAAGAAATGGGGCGTTACAGAGTGGTATTAGAGTTCTAGATTAATTTAGGATATCTTTAGAACTACTGCTATATATAAACATGTCCAAATTTTTTTTGATCTGAAATCTTATCTTCGTTCTATTACTAGTTGATTTTCTATCTTGCTTTGTTTTTTTATCTATACCATATCTATCTTCTGATTTTTCATGTACCTAGTCTTGAACTTTTACTGTTTAAGTCCTATTGAGTTGACATGGTAATTATAGAGATTTATTCTCTGTCGATAATAGTTACAATCAATCATTAGAACTGTAGCAAGTGGATTTATGAGATATTCCATAGATGATTTTCAACAAAAATTATATGCTTTCGCTATTATGAGTTTTACCTATTGACGTGACAATAATTGATCTGCTGGCAATTATTACAGCTATTCGCAAGAACCTTAATAAGTGAGACTTATAATATTTTTTTCCATCATGTATTTTTGATTATTTATCCCACTAGTTTAGATAGTATGACAAGTTAGTTATTTAATTTTCAGCTATATTTTGATTGGAACTATTTTCTCAATAACCAAATTCTTATCAATTGATTGATATCTTATTACTCCAAACAGTAAAAAAAATTAAATTTCGAAAACGAAATTTTTTTATAAGGAGGGTAGAATGTAACAACCTAATTTCAACATAATTTACATTCTTAATATCAGATTAAATCCAGAATTGTGCGCTATATTCGTCTCATTTTTTTCATATTTTGGGTGAATTTCTTGAAATTTTCTAGATAGTCACTTAAAATAATATTATTTTAATCATCGGTGGGCCCTACACATATTTTGACTAGTCTCTCTTCTTTTGACTTGTAAAGATAAAATTTGACTTTATTTGGGTTAGTTTAATTTGAAATTATAACCCTAAACAATTCTAATAACCTATTATTACTAGTAATTTGTCATATACCTATTTTGTTTTTATTCACCTATGCCTTACTTTCACCATACTTGTCCTTTGGCCAAACATGACAAGCCATCATCTTGCCCCACTTTTTATCTATATCTTTTTTTTCCCTTCCTTTCATTTATTTTTCATTCCTCTCTTCCTTTTATTTTTTTTACTCCAACTCTCAAGAAAAATAAAAAAAGAGGAGGAGAAATTCTTTAGCCTCAAAATAGGTTTTCCTTACTTAACCCATCAAGACAACTAAAATGACATCCACTCTCATGTTTTTTCTAACTCAAATTATTTATGCTTAACTTAGAATCTTGATTTGTCAAAACTTAAAAAGATGTCTTTATACAAAAATTTCTATGATTATTGTAGAAAAATAAAAATATGATTTTTACACTTTACTTTATGTTTATGTATCAAATTAATCATTTTATTTATAATATCTCAGTCTTAAACTACAAGTTGTAAAGTTAAACTATATGCTTAATTTTTAAATTATAAAAAAGCTAACATATTCCGGATTGATTTGTATGTAATATAACTTGAAATATTGGGTTATGAGAGAACTAAAGGATGGACAAATATTGTATCGTGAAAGGTTTATGATATGTTGCGCAATCGAAATAGGGGCCCATCCATAGGGGCGCCCGGATGGTACTGAATCATCATCTCTTGTTTAGTCCATATTGATGGGATGACCGAATACCCAGTATCAGTATCTGCTTCAGTGCTTAACGGCACGGCTGGTTCAGCGCCAGTATCTTGGCCGGGTCCCAAGTATGCACTGGTACTTTCACGATACGAGTTTATTTCATCATTTAGTTCAAAATATAAACTAAAATAAGATATTAATTTAGACTTGATATGCATGTATATCCCTACTTGATATTGTTACTTAATCATTACTGTTTTTCATACATATGCATATGCTTTTTATATCAATTCATATTTTACTTATTAGTGCATATTGCATACTTTCTACGATACGAATCTATTTATTCACCATTTAGTTCAAAATATAAACTAAAATAATATATTAATTTATACTTGATATGCATGCATATCCCGACTTGATATTTTTACTTAATCATTACTGTTTTCCATACATATGCAAATACTTTTTACATCAATTCATATTTTACTTGTTAGTGCATATTGCACATTCACTACGATACGAGTCTATTTATTCACCATTCAGCTCAAAATATAAAAATAAAATATGATATTAAATTAGACTTGATATGCATGTATATCCCTACTTGATATTGTTACTTATTCATTACTGTTTCATATACATGTGCATATATTTTTTACATCAGTTAATATTTTATTTGTTAGTACATATTGCACACTCCCTACGATACGAGTCTATTTCTTCATCATTTAGTTCAAAACATAAACTAAAATAAGATATTAATTTAGACTTGATATGCATGTACATTCTTGTTTGATATCGTTACTTGATCATTTAATGTTTTCCACACATGCGCATATTTTCATATCCACACTTATATATTATATATTTGTTTATATTACACTCCCTACTTCTTATTATTTTACTTGTCGGGATTGATTTCGAGCTCCCCCACACGCTCAGGTATTGAAGATGTGAGCGAGAATCCGCCATTACACGATCCGTACTTTCTGGAGTAGGCCGAACAGTAGTATATTTTTAGGCCTTCGCTTTTGTATTTTTGGTTTGGTATGTATCACCCCTTTTGGGACTTTATTTTAAACTTTTGCATCAGTATTATACTTATTACTTCTTATCTTAGATATGTATATTTTCTCTTTTATATAGCAGTAGACTAACTTTCAAAATCCTTGTAGATAAATAGTATTTAGTTCCATTTATTTCTACTTTTACATACTTATAGGTCTCGTGCACGTCGACTTACACGTGCCCACTGGTAATGCACTCTATTTCCGTATCCCTCCGGAAAATAGGGCGTTACAATATATGAGAATCCAACTATATGGTTATTACTGCAATTTGAATACAGAAGTCCTCTCTCTGGAGCAATTTTCCGATATCGTAATATCTTGACCACACCATTCCAATTACTCATTTGTGAGATGATATGGATTGTCACAATTACTAAAAGAATATACTTTCTCTAATGGATGCAAAAAATACCAAGTGATTTTTCTGAGAACTATGGACCAAGCTCCTGAACATAACCAAACCTTCCAAACCATACTTGAAGGGATTGTTTCAAGTCATAAAGTCTCTCGTAAACGGTAGATTTTGCCACAATCTCCTTGAACAACAAATCTAAGTGGTTGCTCCATGTATGCCCGAAAAATTGAATCTTCTTTAAATTGCCAATTTGATTTTGAATTACAGCAATAAAAGAAAAATTACAAAATAAATTCGAGATTACAATAATGGGGATCAATTGATTTCGATTCCCCTTTATTTTTGTGGGTTCTGGCCGCGGTGGAGTCTTGATTCTGCACTCCGTTAACGATCCGATCTCTCTGAATTGAGGAACTCCTCTCTGGATTTTTGGACTCCGGCCTCTGGAAAATTGCCTCGTCAAAATTTCCTCTCCAAAAGAATCTCCTCTTTTTCCTCTTTTTCTAAACTCGGCTCCCAATTTTATAGATTGAGGAGCGCTTCTAATCCGGCTCAAATTCTTCCCTCGAATCCGATTAAATCCCAAAAAATTCGGATCACCATGCAAAACAGAACAGAAGCGGAACAGAAGCAAAAAACAACCCGCAGGTTGGCACCTGCGGGATCGCTCCCGCGGGTGGCAACCCGCGGGATCGCTCCCGCGGGTGGCAACCCGCGGGATCGCTCCCGCGGGTGGCCACCCGTGGGAGCCTCCTGCGGGTGGGCACCCGCGGGAGGGATTCCCGCGGGAGGAATTCCCATGGACACCCGCGGGAGGAGTTCTCGTATGTGGAACCCGCCGTAATTTTTTTTTTAGGTGTCTACATAACCCCCTCCAAAGTTTTTGAAGTTCTGAATTTAGCCGTACTGAATTTCGAAACACTTTGGATTCTTTAATTTTTGGCTATCAGACGTGTAAAGGATTTGGTAGACAAAAATAATTATTAACATATTTCATTGAACATGGGAGGAGATATGACGTTAATATGCTTATCTAATAACAAACAGAGGTATGATTTTAACATGCTCATTAGATAATAAGTAGAGGTATGATATTAACGTACTCATTGGGTGACAAACAGAGGTATCATGTTAACATGCTTATTTTAGGTCAAGCTGAGGTATCATGTTAACGTGCTCATTAGAATCCTAACCGTTCAATGACATCTAGTATGACGGATCAAGAAAAAACAGAGGTGACATTAAACGTGTCTTGGAGCTCAACCTATTCAGAGAATCTGGTCGTGATAGGAACAAGCTGACTAAACAGAGATGACGGTTAATGTATTTAGCCTTGGAATCGAACTATCAGAGGTAACTGTTAACTTGATAGGGAGATGATTTTCATTAGAGGTAATTTTTAACTTAACGATATCATAAACAAATTTATCAAAAACTGTAATATCAGACTTGATGAAGTATGAGTTTTCTTTTCTGTCAGAGATGAAATCTTAATATGACAGGAGATTTAATCGGATTTTATCTCATTTGATTTGAATTATGATGTTAGAGGTATGATTTTAACTTGACAAATATTTTGGAGTGTCACCTGCTCTGCTGGAGAAAAATGACGAGGAAAGTTTTATTGTCAGAGGTGAAATCTTAACGTGACAAGAGATTTATCTGATTAGGGTTTTTAGCAAGCCCCCCGTTATCAACGGATTTGATTAGCCTTTACCAACTACCGTTTGAGTCGGGCTAGCCATGCTATTCCCCTCAGCATGGTGAGTTGTCGAGGGTTTCGTTTGAGCTTAAATACCAAACTTTTTCTCTTCCCTTCGCCTTAGCAGCTTAGCGCAGTGATGTATCCTTATATTCGGATAAGGATATTGTTGTGATAGATTTGTCATGCGATTTTTAGCAAACCCCCAGCTATTAACAGATTTGATTAGCTTTTACCAACTACCGTTGGAGTTGGGCTAGCCATACTCTTCCCCTCAGTATGGAGAGTTGTCGAGAATTTTGTTTGGGCTTAAATGCCAAACTTTTCCTCTTCCCTTTGCCTTAGCGGCGTTGGCCAATTCATACTTTTACCCCCAGTATGATGGGGTTGGCAAGAAATTTATTCTCTTCCCGTAATTTTGTCGGCGTTGGGTAATTCATACTTTTTACTCCCAGTATGATGGGGTTGGTAAGAAATTTATTCTCTTCCCGTAGCCTTAGCCGCGTTGGATAGTTCATACTTTGTATCCCCAGTATGATGAGCTTGGCGAGAAGCTGGTTCTCTTCCCTTTGCCTTGACGGCATTGGATAGTTCATCATTTATTTTATTTTATTTTATTATATATATATTTTTTATTTCTTTATCTCTCTTTTTTTTTGTTTGCGATGACGTCCTTTTTTTTTTATAAACGATAACGCCTTTTGAAATTTTTTTTTTAGGTGATGACGCCTAGTTTTTTTATTTTTTTTATTATTTATTTATTTATTTTATTTTGGTAAGCTCAAATTTATTTTTATTTATTATTTTTTTTGTTCATTTTTATATTGTTTGTTTTTTTATTTTATTATTATTATTTTTTTTTTTTTTTTTTGGCATCTGCAGGTGCATCCGCGAGATACAACCAGTGGGTAGAACACTCATACCGCATGTTTTTTTTTAATTATTTTTTTATAGCTTTGTCAATTTTTTGTTGGCGATAACGCCCTTTCTCTTTTTTTTTTCTTTTTTATTTTTTTTATTTTTTTTGCCTTTTTATTATTATTATTATTATTATTATTTTTTATTTATTTTTTTTTTTATTTTTTTGTGCGGAGGAGAGTGAGAAAAGTGCGGGTGGCCCAGGTGGGCCCCACCAGAGCATAGTACTTTTTTTTTAATCTCGCCTCACGTTTTTCTTTATTTATTAACTTTTTTATTGTAATTGAGGCAATTTCAATTTATTATTTTATTTATTACTATCTTATTATTATTATTATTACTCATTTTTTATTATTATTTTTTTTGTCTTATGGATTCTGTATCCCGCGGGTTGCGTCCCACGATTCCATCTGCGGGTTGCGTTCCACGATTCCATCTGCGGGTTGCATCCCGTGGGTTGTATCCAGTTTTGTCATTTTTTTTTATGGGCGATAATGCCTCAATTTTTTTTTTTTGACAGACGATGACGTCTTGTCATTTGTTTTTATGGGTGATGACGCCTCATAATTTTTTTTTGGACAGACAATGACGTCTTGTCATTTTTTTATGGGCGATGACGCGTCATCATTTTTTTTTTGACTGACGATGACGTTTTGTCAATTTTTTTTTTATGGGCGATGACGCCTCATAATTTTTTTTTTTTTAGGCAGACGATGACGTCTTTTCTTTATTTTATGGGCGATGACGCGTCATAAATTTTCTTTTTTGACAGACGATGACGTCTTGTCTTTATTTTATGGTCGATGACATCTCATAATTTTTTATCGTAACCCGGCGATGACGCCTAGGCTCCAAAAAAAAAAAATTTTAAGATCGGATTGTGCCGCCCAAACTCCCAATGTTGTCGCTAATTCTTGTATGCCCGAAAAATTGAATCTTCTTTAAATTGCCAATTTGATTTTTAATTACAGTAATAAATGAAAAATTACAAAAGAAATTCGAGATTATAAGAATGGGGATCAATTGATTTCGATTCTCCTTTATTTTTGTGGGTTCTGGCAGCGGTGGAGTCTTGATTCTGCACTCCTTTGACGATCCGATCTCTCTGGATTAAGAAACTCCTCTCTGGATTTTTGGACTCCGGCCTTTGAAAAATTGCCTCGTCAAAAATTCCCTCTCCAAAAGAATCTCCTCTTTTTCTGAACTCAGCTCCCAATTTTATAGATTGTGGAGCGCTTCTAATTCGGCTCAAATTCTTCCCTCGAATCCGATTAAATCCCCAAAAATTCGGATCACCATGCAAAACAGAACAGAAGCGAAAAACAACCCGCGGGTTGGCACCTGCGGGATCGCTCCCATGGGTGGCAACCTGCGGGATCGCTCCCATGGGTGGCAACCCGCGGGATCGCTCCCGCGGGTGGCAACCCGCAGAATCGCTCCCGCGGGTGGCCACCCTCGGGAGCCTCCCGCGGGAGGGATTCCCGCGGGTGTCCCGCAGGAGGAATTCCCGCAGACACCCGCGGGATTCCTCCCGCGGGTGCCCTCCCGCGGGTGGACCCCGCTGTAATTTTTTTTTTAGGTGTCTACACTCCATATAAACCTCCTCGTAGAATACCATTAAGGAATGCATTCTTAATATATAACTGATGCAAGGGTCAGTGATGTGTAACAAGTGAAATAAACAATTAAATAGGAGCCATCTTTGCTACTCGTAAGAACTTGTCTAAATAATCAATATCATATGGTTGGGAATATCCCTTCACCACTACACGAGCCTTAAGACAATCTAAGGTTCTATCAGGATTCAGTTTGACGGTATATACCCACCGACAACTAATTACGTTCTTTCAGCTCGATAAGGAACAAGTGCTCATGTTTCATTCTGCTTTAAGGCATGTTTCTCATCTTCCATCATGGTCTATCTAGATGTAAAATAACATCTGAAACGGACCAAGGAATAGGATGACAATCAACGAAGGAAACAATAACATTGATAGAGATAAAATTAATTATTTAGTTGGATTTGTTAGATTGAATTAGAGATTTGGTTAGATTTTAAAAGATTCGTTATTATTTTGTTGCATTAGGATTTTCTATATATATAGTTTGTAAAACCCTAATTTTAATAATAGAGTGTTATCAAAGCTCTATGTTAATTTAGCATGTCTTTGGGATTACTGCCATATATAAACATATCCAATTTTTTTTTGATCTGAAATCTTATCTTGATCCTATTATTAGTTGATTTTCTATCTTGCATTGTTCTTTTATCCATACAATAGATTTTTTATGCACCTAGTCTTGTACTTCTGCTGTTCGAGTCCTATTGATTTGACATGACAATTATAGAGTTTTATTCTCAGTTGACAACAATTACAGTCATTCATTAGAACTATAGCAAGCAGATTTATGAGATATTCCATAGTTGATTTTCGACCAAAATCATATGGTTTCTGTATTATGAGTCTTACCTATTGGCATGGCAATAATTGATCTATAGACAATTATTGCAGGTATTAGCAAGAATCTTAATAAGTGAAACTTATGATATTTTCTTGATCATATATTTTTGATTATTTATCCCACTAATTTAGATAGTATGACAAATTATTTAGTTTTCAGCTATATTCTGATTAGAACTATTTCTCAATAACCAAAGTCTTATCAATTAATTGATATCTTATTACACCAATCAGTTAAAAATTAAATTTCGAGAACGAAATTTTTTTGTAAGGAGGATAGGATGTAACAATCTAATTTCAACATAATATACATTCTTAATATCAGATTAATCCCTAAGTGAATGCGCTGTGTTTATCTCATTTTTCTATATTTTTTTATTTTCTTAAAATTTTTAAGATAGTCACTTAAAATAATATTATTTTAATTACTGGAGGGTCCTACACATTTTTGACTAGTCTCTCTTCTTTTGATTTGTAAAGATAAAGTTTGACTTTATTTGGATTAGTTTAATTTTAAATTATAACATTAAACAACTCTAATAACCTATTATTACTAGTCATTTATCATATACTTATTTTGTTTTTATTCACCCATACCTTATCTTCACTATGATTGTCCTTTGGCCAAGTATGATAAGCCTTCTTCTTGCCCTCATGTCTCTCCTTTATTTATTATATCTTTTCTCCTTTTTCTTTCATTTATTCTACTCATCATTTATTCTCTCTCCATCATTTTTCATTTCTCTCTCTCTTTTTAACTCCAACTCTCAAAAAGAAGAATAAGAAAAGAGAAGAAGAAGGATTTAAGAAAAAAAAGTTTTTCAGCCTTCAACTCTCAAGAAGAAGAATAAGAAAAGAGAAGAAAAAGAAATGAAGAAAAAGAAGTTTTTTAGTCTCAAAATAGGCTTAACTTCCGTAACACATCAAGGCAAGTAGAATTACATCCACTCTTATAATTTTATTTTGTAACTAAAATGTTTTATAGCCAATTTAGAATCTTGATTAGTTTAAATTTAGAAAGGTAATATCTTTATACAACATTCTCTATGATTATTTTAAATATAAAAATATAATTCTTACACTCTAATCTATGTTTATATATTAAATTTATGATTTTATTTATAGCCTCCTATGCTTAAACTATAAGTTACAAAGTTAAACTATATGTTTTATTTTAAAGTTACAAAGAAACTATTTTTATGAATATTCATCATATTTGGATATATTTGAATTTTCTATATAAGTTCTTCATGTATAATGCAATGATTTTAAATTACTTTCCACTTGTCATTAAAATATAGGTATATATATATATTCATAATCATGTTTTAAAGGGAAGGTTTCATATAAGTTTTACATTAAATTTACTAAAATATTTCTTTCATGCAAGCTATTAATTAGGTCATGATTCTTTTATACTAATTCATGTTACTTTAAAAATATATACATTAATAAGGTTTAATAAATTTGCTACTTTCCATACCATGAAATTATACTAGAATTTGAAAAATTCATGTTATTAAAGTAATTGTTATAATAGTATTAAGTCTATTTAATTTCCACTTTTACACTTTTGTACCCACTTTCTAATATGTCTTTATATGCATAATTGTATATGTGTGGTTTACATACATGATCATTATTTCCATAACACATTCTGGTATTTTATGACTATCATACTTGCCTTGACATATAAGTACTAGTCATTTGTACAACATACATGAAATTATACTGGATTTTCCATATTAGTATATACACATATCTTGATAATGTCATGGATCCTGACTTACCTGTTAACTTTATTTTGACACTCCATCATACTTTTCTTGATATATACATACTAATTATTTGTACAAAATATATATGAAAATATGCCAAATTTCTCTTGTTAGTACATATACATGTCTTGATAGTGCTATGGATCATGACTTGTCTTTAACTTGATTTTGATATGAACCACATCTTGCTTGTTACTAGACATGTATATGTATTAATCTTGACATGATTGATTTATCATATTCTGAATTGATTTGCATGTAATATAACTTGAAATTTTGGGTTATAGGAGAACTAAAGGGTGGATAAATATTGTATCGTGAAAAATTTAGGATATGTTGCGCAACCGAAATAGAGGCCCATCCGCGGGGACGCCCGGACAGTACTGAGCCATCATCTCTTATTTAGTCCATATTGATAGAGCGATCGATTACTCAGTATCAGTATCTGTTTGAGTGTTTAGCGGCACGGCTAGTTCAGCGCCAACATCTTGGCCGGGTCCCGAATATGCACAGGTACTTTCACGATACGAGTATATTTCTTCACCATTTAGTTCAAAACACAAACTAAAATAAAATATTAACTTAGATTTGATATACATGTATATCCCTACCTGATATTGTTACTTGATCATTACTGTTTTCCATACATGTACATATACTTTTTAAATCAATTCATATTTTACTTGCAAGTTTTTATTGCACACTCTCTATATTTTATTGTTTTATTTGCCGGATTTGACCCTGAACTCCTCCACACGCTCAGATACTGAAAATGCGAGCAAGGATCCGCCATTGCAATGATCCATATTTTTTTAAGCAGACCGAACAGTAGTAGATTTCTAACCTCCACTTTCGTATCTCTGGGTTTGGTATGTATCACTCCATTGGGGCTTGGTTTCAACTTTTTTTATCAGAATTGTACTTATTGCTTCTTATTTTAGACATATATATCTTCTCTTTTATATGGCAGTAGACTAAGTTCTAAGATTCTTATAGATGACTAGTATTTAGTTCCATACATTTCTACCTTTACATACTTATAGGCCTTGTACATGTCGACTTACACGTGCCCGCCGATAACGCACTCCATTTTCGTATCCCTCCGGAAAATGGGGCGTTACAGGTTGGTTGTTTGTTAAGAGGAGAATATATGCAGCAACAACAACTAAGTTTTCTATTCCAAGTACTAGGGGTAGGCTACATGAACTAAAAGAGAATCACGCCGGATCGATCACATGAATGACCCTTCTCCCTCATTTCTATGAACAATATGCTCTCATTTAAACCTCTAGCATCTATATTTTTTCGTATCACCTCCATTCTTTTTTTCTTTGCTCCTTTACGTTTTTTTTTTTAACTTGTCTTATGTTCATAAATTCCTTTCGTCGAACTAGTGCATTTATAGGTCCACGTTGCATATGAGCGATTTTCTCTCACCTTCTCTTCGATGGGTCCACGCTTATTTTAGCTCAAATATCCTTATTTCTCATTTTATCTATCCTAGTCTGTGTATCTCCGCTACATTTATCTGCTGTGAATGATGTTTATTTGAGAGGAGAATATAAGGTGAAAGAAAAATTGAGAAGTGCACAGTTTGATTTTTTTTTTTTTTTGGGGTGATAGGATCAGGACAAATGACAACGATGCTAAGAAAACTCTCGTGTGCCAGTTAAATATACCTGCTGTTATTTCACCACCAGGCCCAGCAATTTGTAAACCAGACCCTTCTTTTCCATCCTTATCAGGTTGACTTGACTTATCCTTCATCGATTTTAAGCTACCTCCTGTCTGCTGTGATCCCGACTGAGGGCTTGTTGCCTAGTGAACAATATCAATATCTTATGGACTATGTAAAAAGATTCCAGTTAGTAGAAAATTGTAAAAGCAAATATGTGAAACAAAAGTTGCAAAAGTCTATCTCCTAGCACACTACAAGGCAGAAATGCAAAATGAGATAAATAAAACACTTCAAAGTAAAAGATAAACTAAACTCACTCGGTTTAAAATGACATGTTCAGCCTCCTGCCCCTTCTTGGATGATCGGTACTTTACTTCTTCTTCACGACGCTGCCTGTCCATTCTGGAAAGAGGATTAAGAACTATCAAAGATGATACAGGGTAACACTGCAACTTTTGCTCATACAAAAAGTGGGTATGAATCTGTACTTGCACATTTACTCAAAAAGGTGAAGTCCTTGAGTAAAATAATAAATAATGTTATACAATGTTCTGAACTCTGATTGTTTTTGCGTTCAAATAAGAACAATCACACACCATTATTACTCAAGGGTGACAAGTTTTTCTTTACACTCCCTGATTAAGTTGCACTTCATCTTCATTTCCTCTTTTATGAAAGTCATAATGACAGGATCAACATGGTCAAGGATAAAAAGTTGCGATGTCATTTCTGTTAGCAAAAATAATAATACCAATGCAACAACCAGCGGAATCTAATAGTTAACCGAAAAGAAAAATAGCAGAAACAGTGAACATGCAGATTTAACGTGGTTCGGCAATGTGCCTATATCCACGAGGACACGATCAAAATATTCCATTATATCAAAAGAGAATTACAACTCTCTTATTCTCAGCCACAAAAGAAATATCAATATTTAAATCACATATGAATATGAGATCAAACCCTCACCTCCTCTGCTACAGTCACCTCAAAGAATTTTTTTCAGCCACAAAAAAAATCCTTGCAAGCCTGCAGCCGCCATACAAGAAATTATTTTTTTGAAGCCGCAACCTCCTTTGGCCGAAACAAAATAACAATAGCCCCTCCTTTTATTTTCTTCGGTTGAAAATAAACAGCAGCAGCCGCCTCCTCCTTTTATTTTTGCTATAGCCGCAAAAACAAAAGAAAACCTCGAGGCATATAAAAGAAAAACTTTGGCACACACAATACCCTAGCCGCACACCCCCATATATATATATATGAGAAAAATAGAAATGAGCAGACAGCTCACGCAAGTTACCTGAGCTGCAGTTCATTTCCACTATTTCTAATAATCATTTTTAAAAATTTCTTTTGGATTATGATCTCGACCCTCTAGAGTTCACTCATACTCAATTTCTTGGGTTTTAGTTTTGATTTGATACTCTATCAAGTTAATACAAAATTAACAGTTTTCAATGAAAAAAACATTTCGTATGCACTTGATGAAAGGGTAAATGAACTCCAAAATTTATGAAATTTAATCTGAAAGAAGTTAAGTAGGTGTAGATAGTGATTGTTAAAAAAAATTGAAAAAAGTCATTGGATCATTGTAGTTTTGCCGCTAGCTCACGTAACTTTTCCTGAGCTAGCGGCTCACCTACAGTATATATATAGAAAGAAGAATAGAAATGAGCTGACAGCTCACGCAAGTTATCTGAGCTGCAGTTCATTTCCACTATCTCCAATAATCATTTTTAAAAAATTTCTTTTAAATTATGATCTCGAACCCTTAGGGTTCACTCATACCCAATTTCTTGTGTTTTAGTTTTGATTTATTCCTCCATCAAGTTAGCATAAAATTAACGGTTTTCAATGAATAAAACATTTTGTATGCACTTGATGAAAAGGTAAATGAACTCCAAAATTTATGAAATTTAATCTGAAATAAGTTAAGGAGGTAGAGATAATAATTGTTAAAAAAATTGAAGAAAAATTATTGGATCATTATAGTTTTGCCGCTAGCTCATGTAACTTTTCCTGAACTGGCGGCTCACCTACAGTAATCCCATATATATATATATATATATATATATATATATATATATATATATATATATATATATATATATATATATATATATATATATATATATATATATAAACATATAATAATAATGGGTTTTGACCGATTTTGGACGCATTTGGGCAGATTGAACCCGTTGCGACACTAGGCCTCCATTAGCAACAATTTCACCTCCAACAGTGCCAAGTAGATGGTGTAAAATGTATAAGTAGAGCATTAAGGAGCATTACTCAACTAAAGACCTTTGTTCCATAAAAGATAAAACCTCCATGGAGATGATGCACATCCAATGGATATGGTATGAGTCATTGCAACAAACAGTTTCCAGCTCCGGACTTGACAAGCCAAACATCATGCTAGCATCTTTTCCCATATGACAGATCTAGTAGGGAAAAAAGAAGAAACCAACATACTATGTTAAACAATATTTATCTAGCAAAAAATCTTTACATAACATGAATCCAACTTGAAAACCATTCAAAGAAAAAGGAAAAAAAAAACATTCTTAATCTTTTCAAAACTTCGAAGGAACCAACGAATTCAGGTAATTTTAAAATAATAGAGTGAAATATGTAATAAATGAGCACTAAAAATTGATGAATCAATTGCTTCTCCAAAAAAATTGACGGTACACTTAAAGGCATATAGACCATCCACCTATTGCTGCTACCCACTTCTACCAAGGCTAAGCTCAGAAGCAGCAAGAGACTTGGTTGCAGCAATAAGAATGATATATTATTTAGCGCAAATTAAATCTTTGGCACCTAAAACTTTACCAGTCTGCACATCTGGCACAAAAGCTTTTATTTAATTCAAAAAAGATACCAAGCTCTAAATGGCAGTTAAAACTAAATGAAAAAATGTAGTAAGATCAATTTGCCCATTTTTCCCTAATATTGTTTCAATTTAGTTAGGTACCTAAAGTTTTCTTTTTTAACTTTTTGAGCATCTCTTCTTTTATTTAGCTTTCTCATTATAATTTTTTCTCACACTTCCTCTCCAACTGCTCTCTCTCTAACTCTCCTCCCTTACAAGTGCAACCTAGTAGTTAAGAAAGAAATTGAACATCAAATCACTTGATTCAGAGGTACAGAGAACACCCTTAACTTCTCCTTGGGGAGAAAAGTGCATTAAGATCCCTGATGGATAATCGTTAATGAGTAAAAGAAGGGTTGAGAACTTGGCATCGGTTGTGGATTTGATTTGCCTTTATCTTGGTAATAGTCGTGGTTTTGTTATCAGGAGCTTTGCTAGTTGGATTCTTTGGAATATGAATTGGCAATGTCAAATGTAATCGACATGCTTAATATCCCGGTCAAATAGGAATGATAATGAACACGTCCACGGGCTAATTTTTTGCCCTCGCTATACAAAATTTTGAATTAGAAAAATAAAATTTTCATTTTTATTTAAAATTTTGTATAGGGCAATCCAAAAATTGACCTATGGACATGTCAAATTACCATCCTTACCGGTCAATAAGTGTTGATATTTGGCCTATCTTCAACCTTGAAGTAAAAGTTATAATTATCTTTGATGTGGGGAAGTAGTCCATACCAGTTGTTAGGAGCAATGAGATCCTATGGCTAATAAACTAGAATTTCATGTTGACTAATAGTGGCCACCTGGGTTTTCAGAGAGATGGGCAGACTCTATGTCACTGAAGGAAAGAGGTACAGCTGTAGAGATTAATACATATAACCATAAGAGCATCAGATCTATGCTGGCCATAGAGCTGAACCTTATTTATAAGACTTAGAAAGGCTTTATACTTGTGACCTGATCATAATTGACCCAAAAACTGTATATGCACTTAATATGATCAAATACTACAAGATACCCTTGAAGACTTGTATGGCTAATGAGACCTTGCCAGATTCCTTCCCCTTTTGATATGAGATACAAAGCATATGATGAAAAATTTTCTTCTTTAGCATCCTCGCGTAACAATTGCTAAGCTTCTCAAATCTTTAATGATTTGCTCTTTAAAGAACGCTTCTGATGACGTAGCTCCTTCAACAAAACATGTGACAATATTCCAACCAAATTCCATAAAGAGAGTTGGAATCAAAGAATTCAAAGATGGTCTTATAAGCTGCTCCCAATTCCATACCAAACTTGGCCATCTACTTGAAGGGTGAATGCCATCCAAGGTCGAACCCAAAGATATAATAATTGCCAACATAGTCAGCATCAAGGTTGAGTTTGAAGGCATTCTTAATCTAAATTGGTTCCATCCATGCTGCAAATAAAATTTAATATAGATGCACATACACAGACCCTTGAGTCATTGTTATTGACTTTGTGATTCATCTACCTACTACAAAATTATGCAATAATTCTTCTTCCTTCTCAATGCAAATCTTATCAAGTCGAGGGAGCTATCCATTCAAGAGGGGGAAGTAATGTAAGAATGATTGTAACAAGTGATCGACTTACACTACAAAACCTCATAGACATTACCCAAAGTCTTTTAGTGTGTAGTATGTACCTAGTTAAGCTATTTACTTAAGATAAGGATTTGTATTAGAACTTGGATTAATCATTACTCATTTATTTATATCCTTTAGTAATCAACTTTGAGTTGGATTATGATAGTATGTTTAATTTACTTGGGATAAGGATTTGTATTAGAACTTGGATTAATCATTACCAGGTTTATCCTTTAGTAATCAACTTTCGGTTGGATTTTGATAGTATGCTTAATTTACTTGAGAAAAGGATTTGTATTAGTCATTACCATGTTTATCCTTTAGTAATCAACCATGGATTGGATTAGGATAGTATGTTTAACTTGAAGATATCTTTCAGATTAGGAATTCAGATATTAGACGTCAATTATTTTTGAATTGTTTAAGACTTTAAAATTTCCCTCACTCTTCATTATAATTTGAGTGCTATCAAGAATCTTTTCGTGGTATGAAGACTATATGTAATCCATAATAGTTTTGATTCATCTCAGAATATCAGGCAACTCCGAATAAAATTTGATCAATGAGAAATGGGACTTGAATATCGAGTTATTTAGGATGAATTCCTCATCTTCTTTTTTCTTTCCACTTCTTAAATTTTCTCTTTTTCTTTCAAGCTTCGCTATTAATTTTCTACTTATTCCTACAAAAAGGGAGCAGGATAAAACAGTTTCTCATATTGTTAATTTAGTCATTCTCTAGATTCATTAGAATAAGAATTGCACAATCTGAAACACAGAAGAAAATTGCATATGTAAAAACTCGGAGGATATAAAAACTTGGAGGATATCAAGATATATAATAAAAAAAAAAGAAATATGTCTAGGTATTATTTATGAAGCAGTTTCAACAAAAATAACAAGTTTCTTAATGAGGCAAAATCAAACAAACCTTCTCTGGACTAATCGAATGAAGTGTTGAGGAGGAACAAAAGCACGTTCCATATCAACTAATGCAACCACCATCATTTTAGCCTCATTTCTAAACCTTTCTAAAGCAGAAGATGCAACAGCAATAACCTTGCAGATAATACAACTTTAAAAAGTTAATTCCACAGCAAAAGATTATATCAATACTTCAAAGCAAGGAAAATTATAAATTAATAGTCCAAAGTAGTGACAAATACGATAACAGATTTGGCTTGTTTAGGTGAACGTTCAAGTCCACTGATAAGTCGCTTGGGTTGAAAAATTATTCCATGGAGGTTAAGTTACATCGCTTAAAGCACCTAAATAACAAAATTCTAATTATTTTGAATTTCTTGGTATGTATCCAGTAGTTACAAAATGGCAGCTCAATTAAGCAAGTTATATAGATCGGGCTTGGAGTTTTCCAGACCCAAAACCTGAGCGATGTGTTTTGAGTCTTTAAATTATGGATAAAGGATGGAACTATCAATTTGTTGGTTGCGCATCTTGTGGCTAGTTGCAAAGAAAAGGTTAAAATCATATATTTTTTGGATTTTAGGCACTCTAAATGATATAGATCAACTTGAATACAGTGGATGTGAAGCTTGAATCGCTGACAGTGGATTTGAATGTGAAAATTGCCTCCAGGTTACCTAACTAGTCAAGATATATGTATATTGATGGAGATCAGGATTTGATTTGGAAATAGATTAGATTTGATTAGATTTGGATATTATTAGGATTTTGATTTTATTAGAATTCTGATTTTATTAGGATTTTAAATTATATTAGGATTGGTTTGTTAGCCTTTTCCTATATATATGGGTTTTGTATGAAATATTAAAAAAAAAAGATGAATAATATTTGAAAATTTCTTGAGAAATTTCTGGCGTGGATTTCGCTGAAGCAAATCTTTCCTCGTGGATTCGTGGAGAGTGAGCGTGGATTCGCCTGAGTGAATTTCCAAATCTTGTAAGTTCTCCCCCAATCTATCTTTTCTTTCCCAATTCCTCTAAAAAATCCTAACCCTAATTTCGCCTCCGTCCTGCGTCAAATTTGGTATCAGAGCCTAGATTTTACTTTCCATCATCTTCTTCTTCCGCATCTCCATTCTCTTTTATTTTAGTTTTTTTTATTTTTTATTTTGAGAAAAAAAAGATCTGAAAAAAAAACAGATCAGAAAAAAAAAAAGAGAGTTTAGATTTGAAAAAAAAAAAAGAACAGTTCAGTTTGAAGAAAAAAAAAGGAGAGAAAAAAGAGAGAAAAAAAGGAGAAGAGAGAAAAAAGAAAAGAGAGAAAAAGAGAGAGATCTGTTCACATTAAAAAAAAAACTGAGCTTTCAGATAAAAAAAAAATTCAGATTTGAGAGAGAGAAAAAAAAAAAAAGAGAAAAAAAAAAAAATTCTTCTCCCCCTCCCTCCACTTGCCCTGCACCTCTTCTTCTCCTTCATCTAAACCAGCAACAACAATATCAACAGCAACAAATAGCAGCAACAACAAGTAAGAATAGCAGTGCAGACCCGTTAAGGGTTTCTTTTGGTTCGGAACCCGTTTCAACTCCGATTCAAATCGGTTTCGAGTCTCCGTAATTCTTGGGTATTTTCTAAACTTTTTGAACTAAAATTTTGAGTTGATTGTATATGGAGTTCATATTTCATGGTCACTATATTAACACCAATACTAAAATATCACGAGTTGAGCGTGAAATGTATGCTATTATACCCATTTTTTTCGGTTTTGACGATCGGCAAAATTATAAAGATTGGGAGAATCATCTCGAAAATTTCTTTAAATATTTTAATCTAACATTAGCAAAGAAATATCGTTACGCCCGATAAAAGTTGGATGGAGAAGGTTATATTTGGAGTCAAGAGTATAAATTATGCTTGGATTGGAATATCTTGCGACGTTTATTTCGTCATCGGTATACTCAACACCACATTCCAAATTTATCATCTCATCGGTTTTAATCGTCTGAGCCTAAAACAATGACCACTAATGAAAAATTTCAATATATGATTTATGAACTTGAAAAATATAGTCGAATACTTGATAATTTCAACAAAACACTTAAACACAGGGATGGAAGAAGTCAAATGGTTAACGATGATAGCATCGCCAATAAGATTGAAGTAAATATTCATATTGTTGATTACGAATTGCAGTTTATACTAGATAAAGAAGTTCATGATTAGCCACTATTAATACCAGATAGAACTTTCTTTCCATCCATAGAAGTTGAAAACTCATAAGTTCAGATTTCTGATAATCTCTCAGTGGAACCAACTGAGAAGTTTCAGCCACATAAAAATACATCTGATGATCATATTAATGAGCAGAATCCAATGGCATTACCTCCTACTCTCCTATATCACATGCCCATAAAACCGACAGTTTTTTTAGGAGACCTTCTGCTAAAATTTCGTAAGAAACTTTGTCGACAATTCGTCTTTACTGATAGTATTTGCATATCAGTTGTAGATGTACAGAGAGTACAAGAACTTCCAATTCAAAGTGAGACTTCAGACAGAAAAGAAGTTATTGTTGAGGATGAGGTAAAAACTTCAGTTTCTCTTGAGAGATTCATTATAAAAATTATAAAGAAATTACCGACTCAACATACAGATTTATATGAAGTTTCGAAAAGATTTGCTTCTACTATTCATAGCCAGAATAATTTATGGGATCTACAGTCATCTGAAATTGATTCACGAAAGAAGCCAGTTCCACCTCCACCGCTTTAGTTCAGATGTGATGTACTAGATATGGTTTCTCGACCACCACCATGGCCCAATTGGGATACTTTGTGGATATTGATCAGTTCAACCCGGACGTGTTTGTCATTTCTTATCTCCGCATTCATCGGGGATGAATGCTTTGAAGCCGGAAATAATTGATAGAGATCAGGATTTAATTTGGAAATAGATTAGATTTGATTAGATTTGGATCTTATTAGAATTTTGATTTTATTAGAATTCTGATTTTATTAGGATTTTAAATTCTATTAGGATTTGGTTTGTTAGTCTTTTTCTATATATATGGGTTTTGTATGAAGTATTAAAAAAAAGAGATGAATAATATTTGAAAATTTCTTTAGAAATTTCTAGCGTGGATTTCGCTGAAGCAAATCTTTCCTCGTGGATTCGTGGAGAGTGAGTGTGGATTCGCCTGAGTGGATTCCCAAATCTTGTAAGTTCTCCCCCAATCTATCTTTTCTGCCCCAATACCTCTAAAAAACTCTAATTCTCAAAAACGTAACCCTAATTTCGCTTCCGTCTTGCGTCATATATTCTGTGTTAGTATATCAGGTGATAGAAATGAGAAGGAAAAGAATGGATGTCTACCTCATTCTTAAAAGGAGGATATCTTCCAAGGCCTGGAGTGGCTTTTGCAGCAGCAGAAACTATTTCTATCAGTAGACGATGGACCTGTCCAACCAATGGTACATTATAACACATGAAAAAAGGGAAGTACATATGATAGACATTACTTGATTAGATACCCCAAAATAGAGACCGTATATTTAAAGAACAAACAATGAGACTCATGACCATGAATATTGAGTTCCATCCTATCAATAAGACAAGGATATAATGGCTGAAAAAACATATTTGAAATATAATCTTTTTTTCTCTCCACATCTAAAAAGTTGAATGCCATGTCTGCTGGAAGTATAAAAGCTTATGCAGAAAAAATAAGAGCAATTAGAACAATAAAAGAAGAGGAGTTTCAAAACAGAGGTACAAATTCAAGATAACAAAAAGAGAAGCGAAGTCATACATTATGTCAGATGACTATGAGTATTTTCCTTCATTACAGGTGTAAAGACAGTTGAGATAAAGAGCCAACAAGTGGGTGCATCAATACATCAATATCTGCATTCCAACTTTCATTGTCAAACCTCTAAAAAGTTGAATGCCATGACTGCTGGGAGTATGAAAGCTTATGCAGAAAAAGTTAGTAGAGGGATTAGAACAATAAAAGGAGACGAGTTTCAAAATAGTGGGACAAATTCAAGGTCACAAAAAGAGAAGCGAAGTCATACATTATGTCAGATGACCATATGTATTTTCCGTCATTGCATTGCAAGTGTAAAGACAGTTGAGATAAAGAGCCAACAAGTGGAGTTATACATCAATACATCAATATCTACTATATTTAAAGGAAACCCTAGGGGGTTTGACAATGGAAGTTGGAATTGACTTTGCCTCATAGTTGCGCCTCCTCCATAAATATCCTTCAAAAATATATACAAATATACCTAATTTTGATTACCTAACTAATAACTCCAAAAACAGGCTCCTTTTACAAATCAATGCATACATGTAAAGATGAATTCAGTAAAATTATCTTAAAAACCAATGTTCTAGATCTAATATTATGTGTGTTGCACGTGCAAAACTCTAGTGAATCAAATAATAAGCCATGCAAATTGAGAATTCATATTGTTAGTCTTGATGCGCATAAATTCTTATACCTGAGAAAGAAATTCCATATACTAGTAGACCCTCCCTGTGCATCATATAATAACAGAAGAATTGGGAAAGGAAGAGTAGTGGATATAGTGGATGCAATGCTGCTCTAACAATGCTTTAAAAATGCTTATAATACCCAGTAGAACGAATCCATAACATAAGTTTCATATAATTCCCTTCTGTAACTAACCATTTCATAGGTAAGTAACACTTGTCATCATTTCAACTTGGATTTTTAGCTTCAGCATTAGGAAAAATTGATTCCCTAGTGCAAATCTATCAACTCCCTGCAAACTCATTTTTTTTGTGTTAGAGAATAATTAGCAAGGTTTAAAATCTCGCATCGGTATAGGCTAAGGAGGTTTATGGTATAGGCATTGGCAATATCAGCCACCTCTGTTGAGGAGGTTAGTAATTTGAGTTGTCCTAGTCTTTAGGATTGTCAGTTAGATTATTTGTATTTATCAAGTCAATAAGAGTTTGTTTATGACTAGGATACTGAGTTTGTTTCTGCACGTTGGGTATTGCTTATTTTCATGTTATTTTCAGTTATGTAGTAGCCCTTATATAGGATGTTTGTTGATCAATAAATATTATACAGAATCGTGCTTCCTCTTTCTCTATTGTTACTACATAAAACCTTCATTTTGTAACAATGGTATCAGAGCGTGGTTGAGGAAAGGTTAAGAGAGAGAAAAGAAAAGAGTTTGTGAGATAGTGCGGTAGCAGTAAAGGATGGCTTCTGACAACAACTTTGTGCAACCAACTATTCCACATTTTTTATGGTCACTGTGACCATTGGAGCATGCTCATGGTGTTGCTAATGGAGCCCTATTGCCGCAACGGATTTCGGTATACCGAAACGGGTCCAAAACCGACCCAAACCCGTTACGATATAATATATATATGGGGTGTGGTGCTAGGGTTTTGGATTAGCCGAAATATAACAAAAATAAAGTGGCGGCTGAAACTTTTTGGCCAAAAGAAATCAAGAGCTGCAGAAAACAAATAAAGTGCGGCTATTTATTTGTAGAGAGGGAAAATAATTGTGGAGTGTAGCAATTATTTTTGCCAAAGAACAAAAGGTGGTTGTTGCTCTTGTTCGTTACTGTTGTTGAGGCAAAGTAGGTGACGGCTGAGGTTGTTGCTATGCGGTTGTTGGCTGCTATTGTATTGTTGCCGCTGCAATTGTTTTTTGCAGAGAGGTTGCAGCGAAACAAACAAGGGTAAAGCAGCTGTAGCAAAAAGAGGTGAGCGCTTGATCTCATATTCATATATGATTTAAATTGATATTTCTCTTGTGATTGGGAACTAGAAAGTTGTAATTATCTTTTGATATAGTGAAAGTTTTCGATCGTGTCCTCGTGGACGTAGACACATTGCCGAACCACGTTACATCTGTGTGTTCTCTGTCTCTGCTATTTTTCCTCTTCGGTTAACTATTTGATTTCGTTGGTTATTGCATTAATATTATTTCGTTATTTTTGTTAATAATTGGTATCAGAGCCCTGCTTCGGGTCAGATTTCACTCAGATCGGTGTTGATTTTGAGTGGGAATTATGGCGGAAGATAGGAAGGGAAAAATTAAAAATTTTGATGCGACAGATTTCTAATGGTGGAAGTTGCAGATGGAAGATTATTTATATTAAAATAATTTACATCAACTACTATTTGGAAAAAAGCCAGAAAAAATAACAGATGAGGAGTGGGAATTGTTGGACATGAGAGTTTTGGCGCAGGTTCGATTGTGTCTGACAAAACATGTTGTGTTCAACGTCTTCAAGAAGAAAACCACTTAAGATTTGATGTCAGCATTGGCTAAATTTTATGAGAAACCGTCTGCTTCAAATAGACTGTTTCTAACGAAAAAGTTGTTCAACTTGAGGATGCCTTCAGTTGTTAATCATTTGAACGAATTTAACACATTATGGGCACAACTTGAATCCTTAGATTTTGTCTTTACTGATGACATTAAAGATTTGATGTTTATATATTCGTTACCAAATAGTTGGAGTAATATTGTTGTAACTATCAGCAATACTTCCAATACTGTTCTTAAATTTGACGATATTGTGAGTACAATAATGAATAATGAATTGATGAAAAAAAGTATGGATGAGAGCACAGTTTCTACACGTACACCTCTGTCTGTTGATAATGACAGAAGGAAGGAAAGAGGTAGAAGTTTAAGCAGGGATCGAAGTAAAGAGAAAGATCAAAATCTAAGGGGAAGTTCAAAAAAAATTAGTATGTTAGAAATGTAAGACAGAGGGTCATATAAAAAAGAATTGTCCAAACAAAGATAAGGAGCGAATGTGGTGAATCCAACTAAGAAATATAATGACTTGTGCTTGTCTACTCATACAGAATCGAGGTCAGATCTGTAGTTTGTGGATTCAGAGGCTTCGTTCCATTGCACTGCTCACAGAAAATGGTTTGAGAATTATATCCAAGGTGATTTTGGGCATGTGACTATTGGTAATGGGTATGAATGCAAGATTGTCAGTAAGGGGGCAATTCAGTTAAACTTGCACAATGGTGGAAAGTTGCTTTTATAATAGGTCAGCCACATACCAGATTTGAAGAAGAATTTGATATTTGTTAGCAAGTTGGATGGCGAAAATTATCAAATCTCATTTGAGAGGAAACAATGAAAAATCAGTAAAGGAGCAATGGTAGTGGTTAAGGGTGAGAGAGTGGGAACTCTATATTTACTCTCAAACTCGGTGGATCACATTATTTTTTTGGCCACCGTGAAGAATGAGAAGGCTATCTTATTGCATCAGAAGCTCGGTCACTAGAGCAAGAGCGACATGAGGGTGTTGCAATCTAAAGGTTTGTTAACAGATATGAAAGATACTAAATTTGATTTCTGTAAGAACCGTGTGTTTGGAAAGTAGAAAAGAGTTAGTTTTATGAAGGATGGTAAGGAGAAGAAAATTGAGAGATTGGAGTTGGTGCATACAGATGTATGGGGGCCTTCTTCGGCGAAGTCTCTTAGAGGTAATTCTTATATTGTCATTTTCATAGATGATGCAAGTCGGAAAACATGAGTATTTGCACTTAAGTAGAAATCTGATGTCTTCAAAATCTTTAAGGTATAGAAAATTCTTATTGAGAATGAAATATGTTTGAAGGTGAAATATCTATTGTTAGACAATGGTGGAAAATTTTGCAATAGAGAGTTCGATGACTATTGCTCTATCCATGGGATCAGGAGAGTAAAAACTGTACCAACAGAATGGCATGGCTGAGAAAATGAATAGAATCATTTTGGAGCGAGCTCGGAGTATGAGACTACATGCAGATTTGCTTTTGCAACTTTGGGGAGCCGCTGTAGATATGACAGTCTATCTGATCAACAGGAGTCAGCTAGTGTTTTAAATGGAGGAATTCTAGAGGTGTGGTCTGGTAAGACTATGAATTATTCATTCTTAAAACTATTTGGTTGTATAGCATATGCACATGTGGATCATGAGATGAGAAAGAAGTTTGATTCTAAATCTCAGAAGTGTGCATTCATTGGATACGGTGGCGACGAATATGGTTATCGCTTGTGGGATTATGAGCATAACAAGGTGATTTGTAGCAGAGATGTACTAATTCAATGAAGGCTGTATGTATAAAAACCGAATAGAGAATAAGAGTGAGAAAACAGTTGAGAAAGAGTACTTGGAGCTGAATGAGCCACAAGATGGGATGGATCCCATGGATAAAAAAAAGGAAAAAATACCTACATCTGAAGGGGAAGAAATAATTACACCTCAGAATACACAAGTTTTAGACGAGACCGAACAGCAGAGAGAGTCACTGACTAAAGTAGATAGTTCTAGTAGTTCATTAGAGAGTGTTCCCACTTTGAGGAGGAGCACGAGGATAAGAAAGCCAACCCAAAAACTTTGCCTTCTTTTATATTATATTTTGTATACTGATACAGGTGAACCAGAGAGTTACCAAGAGGCTATACAGGATAAATTTCGTCTTAAGTGGGAGCAAGCCATGCGTGATGAAATATTTTTTTTGGAGGAGAATCACACATAGGAATTGGTAAAGCGACCGGAAAAGATGAAAGTATTGCATAAGTGGGTATACAGGGTGAAACATGAGGCAGGAGGGACACAAAGGTTCAACGCTAGACTTGTGGTCAAGGGATACGGTCAGAAAAAAGTTATTGATTTCAATGAAATATTTTCACCTGTCGTTAAGATGACTTCTATCAGAGCAATACTAAGTATTATGGAGGTGAAAGGATTGTATTTAGAGCAATTCGATGTGAAAACTGTTTTTCTACATGGTGATTTGGACGAGGAAATATACATAGAACAGCCGGAGGGATATAAAGTTAAAAGAAAGGAGAATTGGGTATGTCGACTGAAAAAAAGCTTGTATGGGTTGAAACAAGCGCCGAGACAATGGTACTTGAAGTTCGACAAGTTTATGTTAGATTCGGGTTTTATCAGATGTAATTTAAATCATTGTGTATATCTACAAAAATTTAAGGATAGTAAATTTATTATACTTACTTTGTATGTAGATGATATGCTTGTGGTAGGTATATGCATGAAGAAAATTAATGATCTAAAGAGGAAGTTGGCAGGGAGATTCTCTATGAAGGACATGGGTGAGGCTAAACAACTTCTTGGGATACAAATTAGCCGAAATAAGAAAAGTAAGAAATTGTGGTTATCTTAGAAAGGGAACATCAAGAAGGTGTTGGAGAGATTCAATATGAAAAATGCAAAACCGGTAACTACAGCTTTTGGAGGTCAGTTCAAACTGTCAAAAAAGTAAGGTGTTAAGACAGATGAGAAGATGAGACAAATGGAGAATGTGGCTTATTCATCGACCGTTGGGAGTCTCATGTATGCAATGGTGAGTACAAGACTAGATATTGCATATGCAGTGAGAGTAGTGAGTAGATTCATAAAGAACCTTGAAAAGGAACATTGGCAAGCGGTGAAGTGGATTTTTAGATATTTAAAAGATACTTCAAAGTATTGTTTGTGTTTTGGGGTAATAACATTGATGTGCAAGGTTTTGTGGATTCGAACTATGCGGGTGATAGAGACTATGGCATGAGCACCACGGGTTATATTTTTACTGTAGGAGGGATAGCAGTAAGCTGGATTTCAATATTATAATCAATTATTGCTTTATTTTCGACAGAAACTGAGTATGTTGCAGCTGCAAAAGCAAGTAAAGAGTTTATTTGGTTGCAGCAATTGATAAGTGAGTTGGATTTTGATGGAGTGGATTGCAGGTTATTCAGTGACAGTCAGAATGCAATTCATCTTACTAAAAACTCGACGTATCATTCACGGACTAAACTTATTCACTTGAGATATCACTTCATTAGATTTTTATTAGAGAATGGCCAATTTAAGTTGGAGAAGATTGAAAACAGTAAGAATCCTGCAGATATGTTGACAAAGCCGGTTGATAGAAAAAAGTTGAGCTATTGCTCAACTTTTGTACATTTGTATTGAATGCTGAAATCGGGACTTTAAACGATTGAGATAAAAGTTTTGGACACTCGGATTATCATGTATAGAGATTACAATTTTGCAATAGGTCTCCAAGTGGGAGATTGTTGCTAATGGAGCCCTATTGCCGCAACAAGTTTCGGTATACCGAAACGGGTTCAAAAGCGGCCCAAACCCGTTATGATATAATATATATATATAGGGTGTGGTGCCAGGATTTTGGATTAGCCGAAATAAAAAAAAAATAAAGTGGCAGTTGAAACTTTTTGGCCAAAAGAAATCAAGAGCTGCAGAAAACAAATAAAGTGTGGTTATTTATTTCTAGAGAGGGAAAATAATTGTGGAGTGTAGCAATTATTTTTGCCAAAGAACAAAAGGTGGTTGTTGCTCTTGTTCGCTGTTGTTGCGGCGGCAAAGTAGGTGGCGGTTGAGGTTGCTGCTGTGCTGTTGTTGGTTGTTGCTGTGTTGTTGCCGCTGCAGTTGTTTTTCGCAAAGAGGTTGCGGCTGAAACAAACAAGGGTAAAGCGGCTGTAGCAAAAAGAGGTGAGGGCTTGATTTCATATTCATATATGATTTAAATTGATATTTCTCTTGTGGTTGAGAATTAGAAAGTTGTAATTATCTTTTGATATAGTGGAAGTTTTCGATCGTGTCCCCGTGGATGGAGGCACATTGTCGAACCACGTTACATTTACATATTGTTTGTCTCTGCTATTTTTTCTCTTCGGTTAACTATTTAATTCCGTTGGTTGTTGCATTAGTATTATTCAGCTATTTTTGCTAACACATGGAGAACTTCTTAAAGTCAATGTTTTAAATATCGGATACCGGTCTCGTACCGGTCAGTCAAATTGCATACCGGTTACCGGATACCGGGCGGGATATCGGGATATGACCCTAAATACCGGAGTGTCATATCGGTGTCATACCAGTTAAAAAATAATCATATAATTGGCTATATAGAACATAAGAAAACGCATAAAATGTGTTTATAGCACTTACATTGGCTTATTTACATTCAACTTACGAATTTGCAGATATCGTTTAGAACGTTCGCATATGCACAGAGACAGAGCGAAATACAATCATAAAATAAAGAAAAATAAGTTTTCAAGATAAAAGAAAAGTGTTTCTGCAATACATAAGTGATATAATTTATAAAATTACAACATTGTCCTTTAAATGAGTTTATTTGAAACATGCTAGAAACTTTAAATATCAGTCTTTACAACATATTTTCTAGCTAGATTCAGAGTCGACTGGTTCATTTGTTGGCATGCCTTCATCATCATCTGATGACGAATCTGATGATGATGTGTCAACTTCTTCCTCATCGTCATCATCTGATGCGTGCCGCTGCTTAGACTTTGAAGATGATAGTGCTTTTCCCTTTGAAGTTTTACTACTCTTCGACTTAGATGCCTTAACTCTTCCACTCTTTCTCTTCTTCGGATTAGCACCCATAGCAATTGACACCTGTCGAAAAGTCAGTTGTTCTCCAGGAAAGACTTCATCATCACTAGTCTCATGAGGATCACCATTCTTTTTCTCAGGCATAAACCACTCGGTGACCTTTTCCTCTTCATTGTATGCTACTAGTGGATCTCTGTTTGGGATTGAAAATTTGCTCTTGAGCCTTGCATTGAATTTGACAAAAACTAAGTCATGCAATTTCTTGGAACTTAGCCTATTTCTTTTCTTCGTATGCACCTAAATAAAAGATAATCACATGAAACGAACTTAGAATATATCTATTTGGGAGAAAGAAATATTTAATTAGAAAAGTTAAAATTGTAATACCATCTCAAATGTGCTCCAGTTCTGTTCACAACCCGAAGAACTGGTTGTCAGGCTCAAAATCCTCATTGTCATAATCCTCAATTCGGGAGCATCTGTCCCGTAGAATTGCCACCATTGAGCTAGCAATGAATATTTAGAAATAGTTATTAGTTATTTAGTAGTTTAATTAAAAATAGATTGAATTTTGCATTTCTTAAATTGAAATGCATACCTGGATTAATGATTCTCTTTACTGCTGCCCTTGCAAAAGACATTCCAAATGATCCATTTTGATTTTGATACATTGGGAGCTGCTGTGCAATCTTATCAATTCTATCATGATCATTTGGATAGAATCTGTGCATCACGGCAACGAAGCCCGACATGAACGACCCATCAGCATCAATCTCAGGCTGCTTCGCATAGTAATACAGAGGGTTCAAGAAATATCCAGCTCTATGCAGAGGACCCTTAAGTTTTTCCTCCCATCTCTTATCAATAATCTTCCATATTGGAAGATATTTCTTCTCTAAACCCCCTAGAGCATCTCTTATCTCCTCTTTAGCAGTCTCTAGGTCACCATACAGAAAGCCCATTGAAGGGACCTTGTCCCCATCAACTCTACGCAAAACTTTCACTAGTGGAGTGAATACTTTTAGGGCAATATTTGTGTTGTCCCAAAATTTATTGCTAGCAATTATTTCTGCAACCTAAACATTCATAAAAAAATGTATTAAAAAAATATGAATAATATATAATTTAAAATTATAAAATAAATTGTTTATTAATTAAAATAAATACCTTCTTGCCTGCATCTGTTCTGAAAAGAGTGCAATCCATCCAGTCATCAGATATAAACATATGTTGCAGCTCCTTTTTCTTCTCTCTGATTGATGATAAAGAGAGAAATGCCGTGGCAAACCTAGTTGTACCCGGCCTTATTAGCTCTCCACCAATCGCCTTTCTCATTATATCTAAAGATTTGGTGTGACTGTATATGTACACGGAGACTGATCTCCCCATCATAATTGCCCTTCGGATATGTTTAATCTTTCCAATATCCGCAAGCATCAGATTAATTGTATGTGCTGCACAAGGTGTCCAAAATATATTTGGATGCGTCAGAGCCAATGTATTTGCTGCAGCCATATTGTTCGAGGCATTATCTGTCACAATCTGTACAACATTTTCCGCGCCAACCTCGTTCATTCCCCTCTCCACAAATTTGTGGATATAACTGCCATAGTGTCTCTCAGAAGATGCATCCTGAGACAATAAGAAGGCTGTACCGGCCGGACAATGTACAACGATATTCATTAAACTTCTCCCTTTCCGATCCGACCACGCATCAGTCATTAAAGTGCAGCCATTTGTTCGGCAACTCCGTTTGAATGATTCAAGAGTTGCATTTGTCTCCTCGACCTCTCTTTGGAGGCAAGTCTCGCTTAGCTCGTATGGGCTAGGAGTCTGTAAGTTTGGTCCATACATGCCAATGGCTTGGACCATCTGCATAAAAGCTGGCTGCGTAGCAATATTGAATGCAAGCCCTCCTTCATAAAAAAACCTGGCAATGTATCGAATTGCATCGTCTCTGGCCTTTTTTCTGGAGGCTGATGGCACGGCAGGCTGTTTTTGAGCTGTTTCTACTGCTTCCTCGACCGATCGAATTGCAAATTGATCCATCGGTCCTGTTGTTTTGCGGGAAGATTGACCTGTTGTTTTGTGAGAAGATGACTCCTCTCGAGCTGTCTCCTCATCTTCTTCTTCCCCAACACGAACTTCTTTTAACAAATTTTGAAGTTCTGTTGCTTTTCCTTCCTTTACTTCTCTAGTTTTACTTAGCATTACCAGAGCTTTCTGCTTCACGTCATCTGGGACCAGAGGACAGCCTCTGACATTCCCGCTGACATGACCTAAATGTTCTTTCAAGCGAGTAATGCCTCCCCCATATTCATTCTTACAGAAATTACACTCTACTTTATTGGGCTTATTAGGTACTTTTTTCCCCCATTCCCAAGCTGGATTTTTACCTCCTCGCTTCTCTTGGACGTTAGAAGCACCAGAAGAGGACATCTTTCAAACTATTTCTGACTTCAAAAAAGTGGAGTGAAAAGGACAAACAATTAATTGATTAAATAGCTAAATAATTGTTGCACTTAATTTATAAATAATTGATTAAATAACATTGATTTAATAGCGTAAATTGTGACTATAGGTCCCCGCATTTCATTAACTAGAGCTTAACGAAATAGATCACCCCTTCTTTAATTGCTCCAATTAAACATTTACATGGAAATCATTCAAGTTGAAAGTGAAATGTCAGCAGGGTGGTTCTCTGAGGCTACTATATGAGATTGCAAGCTTAAGTCATTTAAATTCTTTTATAACTTTAAAAGAATTTACGTTGCTAGTAATAATCAAACTTTGGAACCTTTGTTTAACTACTGATCAGGTCTGCCTAAACTCTAGTTATTGACGTAGATGGAATCTCATGAAAAGTGAATCTAGATTCTAGCATGAAACAAAATCAGTGAATACACAGTTACATATAAATAATAAATACTCAAAATTCACATAAAATCATTCCTTGAATCACTGATTCACACTGAATCAGTGATTCAGTTCACTGATTCAGTGTGAATCAGTGAACTGAATCACTGATTCAGTGTGAATCAGTGATTCAGTCACTGATTCACACTGAATCAGTGATTCAGTTCACTGATTCACACTGAATCAGTGAACCGAATCACTGATTCAGTGTGAATCAGTGATTCAAGGAATCACTGTAGACTCCCCTACCCGCAGATTCACTGTTCAGCCCTCCCAATTTAACAATTCCCCTCAAATTACACCAAAAAAAATAAATCCAACATAAATCGCAATCAATTAAACCTAAATAGCACAATTATAAAAGAAATTGAAGAAATTTATAATTCTAAATCAAATTTAAATTAAGAAAACAAATTTAAATTTACCTGGCCGGCGGCGACTGCTCCTCTGGCGAACGGCGATCACCCTTCGAAGACCCCCAGAGCTATGGAGAGCGGAGAAGAAAGATAGAGAGAACACGAGAGAGATTTATAGATGGATTGGGAAATGGGAAATTAGGGTTAGGGTTCGGCCGTTCGTCTCGATCGGTCGACGATCGCGGAGAGAGAACGAGAGAGAGAGCCAGAGAGTGGAAGAAAAAGAATCAGAGAGAGATTTACGGTGGATTTTGGGAAATTTGGGGTTAGGGTTAGGGTTTTGGTCGCGGGAGGGGATCTCAGATCGCCGGGAGAGAAAGAGAGAGAGAGAGTTCGCGAAAAAATAGGATTTCTCCCCCTCCCGACCCATTTTATAGCTTAACGGGTCAGGTCTGAACGGGTTATTGGGTTTAAACCGTAACCAAAACCCAATAACCGATAATACTAAATACCGGCCGGTATTAGACATATCGATACCGGCCGATATATCGCCACGTGGCCGATATATCGGCCCATACCGGTCCAAAACAATATCCGATAAAAAAATGCCCATATCGTCTCGTTTCTTCAACTTTAACGATATATCGGCCGATATACCGGTATATCGGCCGATATTTAAAACACTGCTTAAAGTCCAAAGAATACTGGACGATTGTTGTTTCTAGCATAATAGAACTAACAGCAAGCATTATGCTGACAGCTGCACAAAAGACAGAACTTAAAGAACTAAAGTTGATGGATCTTAAAGTAAAGAATTATCACTTTCAAGTTATTGATTGCTCAATATTGGAAACCATTCTTTGTAAGGACATCGCCAAGAATATTTGGGATTCCATGAAGAAGAAGTACCAAGGTACAAGGGTTAGGAGGCAACAATTTCAAACACTTCATTCAGAGTTTGAAATGCTTCGAATGAAATCAGGAGTGGTTACAGACTATTTTTCAAGAACAATGGCAATCGACAACAAGATGTGGATCCATAGTGACAAGACAAAAGATGTCACCATTGTTGAGAAGATTCTTCGATCCTGGCAACCAAAATTTAATTTTGTTGTATGTTCTATAGAAGAAGCTAATAATGTTGATGAACTTTCAATTGATGGATTGCATAGTTCTTTATTGGTTCATGAGCAAAAACTTAACCAGCAAGAGAAAGAAGAACAAGCATTGAAGGCTTTATTAGAAAATCATTCTACACCCTGTGGTGAATCATTCTACACCCTGTGGTGCTAACAGAGGACGAGGTAGAGGTCGAGTTAGAGGAGGCAGAAACAACAATGATTGCGGAAATCAACAACAAGACCATCAGCATCAAAAGAGTCATTCTCAAGGAAGAGGAAGAGGACATGGAGGCCATTACTCAACAAACTCAGCAGATAAGTCTAATGTTGAATGCTACAGATGTGGCAGGTATGAACCATTAGAAATTTGAATGTCAAACTAATTTAAGTAAAGATGGTGGAAAACAATCCTATTTTGGAGAGAAGAAAGAAGAAGTGTCTTTATTGATGGTTTGTCATGTGAAGGAGGAAGCACACAAGAATTTGTGGTACTTAGATATAGATTGCAGTAACCATATGTGAGGGGAAAAGCCTACGTTCATTGATTTGGATGAATCCTTTCGTGATTTTGTAAAGTTGGGTGATAATTATAAAGTCTCAATTGGAAAAAGAAAAGGTAGCTATTCAAACCAAGAAAAATTATGTTCAAACTATTTCAAATTTTCTCAATGTTCTAGATTTGAGAACAAATTTACTCACTGTTGGTCAGATTCAAGAAAAGGAATATGGAATCTCTATCAAAGACGGAATGTGTAGAATTAAAGATGACAACTTGGGCTTGGCAGCTTGAATCGATATGACAGCCAACAGGATGTTTCCTCTTTATCTCTGCAATACTATCCAAATATATTTCTCAGCAAAGTTGAAGGATGAGGCATGGTTGTCGCACTTACGCTATGGGTATCTGAATTTTGGTGGAATAAAAACACTACAACAAAAGAACATGGTGACGGGTCTTCCTCAAACTATAGCTATCTCTCAAGTTTGTGAAGAATGTGTTGTTAGGAAACAACACCGTAATCAATTTCCACAAGGAAAATCATGGAGAGCGAAGAAGGCATTGGAGCTAGTTCACTCTTATCTTTGTGGGTCAATAAATCCATCTTCCAATGGAGTTAAAAGATACTTTATCACCTCCATTGATGATTTTAGTCAAAAAACATGGGTTTATATTTTCAAAAGAAATCTGAAGCTTTTGCAGCCTTTAAAGCTTATAAAAAGTTTGTTGAGAAAGAAGTTGGTAGCCCAATAAAAATATACTACACACTGATCGTGGTGGAGAATACAATTCACAAGAATTTGCAATTTTTTGTGAAACCTATGGTATCAAAAGGCAACTTACAGTAGCATACACGCCTCAACAAAACGGAATTCGTGAGAGAAAGAATCACACTATTTTAAATATGGTGCGAAGCCTTTTGACAAGGAGTGGTATTCAGAAGAATTTTGGGTCTGAAACAGTTATTTGGACAATTCGTATTTTGAATAGAAGTCCCACACTTGTTGTTCAAAACATGAAGCCAAAGGAAGCATGGAGCAAACTAATACCAGCTGTAGATCATTTCAGAATTTTTGGGTGTGTTGCATATGCCCATATTCCAAACCAGAAGAGGAAAAAGCTAGATGACAAGGGAGAGAAATGTATTTTCTTGGTGTTAGTGATCAATCAAAAGCTTATAAGGTTTACAATCCTAGCATGAAGAAAATACTTATCAGTCGTGATGTGTTTTTTGATGAAGAATGCTGGTCATGGAGTGAAAATGGAGTAAAATAAAATATTCTAACAGATTTTGGTGATGATGAGAAAGGACAGCAGCCTATGGAGAATGTGCAAGTAGAAGCCCCTCAAAATGTTCCAGTAGCTAATCAAATTCCACTTGCAGCTGAATCTCAAAGGCTTCAACGTATTCAAAGAAAACCAGTACGGATGACTGATTATGTGGTAACTGGAGTTGACCAAGGGGATGACCCACTTACACATTTTGCATTGTTTTCAAACTGTGATCCAACAACTTTCGAAGTGGCTGCCAAAGAATCAAAATGGAGAAAGGCTATGGATGCTGAAATTACAGCCATTGAAAGAAATGACACTTGGGAGCTAGGTGATCTTCCAAAAGGGCAAAAAACAATCGGTGTAAAGTGGGCTTACAGGACAAAGCTGAAGGACAATAGTGAAGTTGACAAGTACAAAGCACGCTTGGTGGCCAAGGGTTCCAAGAAGAAGTTTGGTGTTGATCATAAAGAAGTCTTTACTCCGATTGCAAGCATGACACAATCAGATTGGTGATTGCATTGGCCGCTCAAAACTCATGGCCTATTTTCCAGTTGGACGTGAAATCAATATTCCTCCATGGAGATTTGAAAGAAGAGGTATTCATTGATCAACATCTTGGTTATGTGAAACGTAATGAGCAAAAAGTGTATAAGTTAAAGAAGGCTCAATATGGATTAAACGGGCTTGGTATAATCGTATAGAAACTTATTTTTTGAAGGAAGGATTTCAAAATTATCTTTATGAACATAAACTTTTCATAAAAACTGATGACAGAGGGAAAATGCTTATTGTTTGCTTATATGTAGATGATTTAATCTACACTGGAAGTAATATAGCCATGTTTGAAAGCATTAAAAAATCCATGATGGCTAAATTTGAGATGACTGATCTTGGCATGATGCAGTATTCTCTTGGCATTGAAGTGGTGCAGTTCTCTGCTGGCATTTTTATTTCTCAAAAAAAGTATGTGCAAGAAATCTTGGACAGGTTTTGATGAAGGATTGTAATCCTATATACACCATCTGAGTTTGGTCTGAAGCTAAACAAAGATAATCGAGGAAACAAGGTAGACAACACTCTTTACAAGCATATAGCGGGGAGTTTAATGTATTTAACTGCAACAAGGCCTGATATAATGAATGTTGTAAGTGTCATTAGTAGGTACACGAAGTGTCCCACAGAGATTCATCTCTTGGCTGCAAAAAGAATTTTTAGGTACTTGCAAGATACTAAGGAGTTTGGGATATTCTATAAGGGAGAAAAGTTATATTTGTTTAGCTTTATGGATAGTAATTATGCAGGAGATTCAGATGATCGAAAAAGTACATGTAGATATGTTTTCATGATGGGGACAGGAGCTGTTTCATGGTCATAAAAGAAGCAACTGATTATCACATTATCATCCACTGAAGCTGAATTTGTTGTTGCAATAGCTTGTGCTTGTCAAGCTATTCAGCTGAAGAAAATTCTTAAAGAGCTGCATTTCAAGGAGGATGGGCTTATTCAGATTTATTGTGACAACAGTTCAACAATAAAGCTTTCAAAAATCCTATTCTACATAGTCAAAACATATAGATGTGAAGTATTATTTCTTGATGGATCTCACGAATGATGGGATCATTGATCTTATTTACTACAGAAGTGAAGACCATATTGCCGATATCCTAACAAAGTTTCTCAGATCTCCTGCTTTTCATAAGCTCGGGCAGCTACTAGGTGTTTGCACTTCAAATGATTCAATTTGAGGGATGGCGCTTTAAAGTTTTACTCTTATTAAACTGAATGTTATGTCTGGAACATCAAGGGAGGGACTGTTGAGGAAGTTAGTAATTTGGTTGCCTTGCCTTTAGGATTGTCAGCTAGATTATTTCTATTTATCTAGTTAATTGGAGTTTGTTTATGACTAGAAGTTTGTTACTGAGTTTATTTTTGCACGTTGGATAGTGCCTATTTTCATATTATTTTTAGTTATATAGTAGCCTTTATATTAGCTGTTTACAACAACAACTAAGCCTTTTATCCCAAGTATTTGGGGTAGGTTACATGAACCAAAAAAGAATCACGCCGGATCGATCACTTTGATAGTCCTTCTCTATTCATTTTTATCAAGTAATATCTCCTCATTTAAACCTCTAGAATCTATATCTTTTCGTATCACCTCCATCCATATTTTTTTTGGTCTTTCGTTCGTTCTTTTAGCTTTCCTACATTGATAAACTCTCCTCGTCGAACTGGTGCATTTGTAGACCTACGTTGCACATGACCAAACCATCGTAAGCGATTTTCTCGCATTTTCTCATCAATAGGAGCTTCACCTATCTTAACACGAATATCTTCATTTCTCACTTTATCTCTTCTAGTATTTCCGCATATCCAGCGGAGCATGTGTATCTCTGTTACACTTATCTTCTATACATAGAGTTTCTATATAGCCCAATATTTCGTACCAGATAATAAAGCTGCCATAATAACAATCCTATAAAAAATTTCCTTCAGTCTTAACGGAATGTTACTGTAACAACCTAATTTTATCATAACTTACATTCTTGATATCAGATTAATCCCAAAATACTTGCCTTGACATATACATACTAGTCACTTGTACAACATACATGAAATTATACCGGATTTTCCTTATTAGTACATACACATGTCTTGATAATACCATGGATCTTGACTTACCTATTAACTTGATTTTGATACTCTATCATCTTTGCCTTGAAATATACATACTAATTACTTGTACAAAATATATGAAAATATGTCAGATTTTCCTTGTTAGTACATACACATGTCTTAATAGTGCCATGGATTCTGACTTGCCTGTTAACTTGATTTTGATATGGACCACATCTTACTTGTTACTAGACATGTATATGTATTAACTTTGACATGATTGGTTCATCATATTCCGGATTGATTTCCATGTAATATAACTTGAAACCTTGGATTATGGGAGAACTAAAGGGTGGACAAATATTGTATCATGAAAGATTTAGGATAGGTTGCGCAACCGAAATAGGGACCCATCCGCGGAGACACCGGGATGGTACTGAGCCATCATCTCTTGTTTAGTCCATGTTGATGGGACGACCGATTACTCAGTAATCGGTATCTGCTTGAGTGCTTAGCAGCACAGCTGGTTCAGCGCCAGCATCTTGGCCGGGTCCCGAGTATGCACGGATACTTTCACGATACAGGTTTATTTCTTCACGGGTACTTATTAGTGCATATTGCACACTCCCTATGATACAGGTTTATTTCTTAACCATTCAGTTCAAAACATTAACTAAAATAAGATATTAATTTAGACTTGATATGCATGTACATTCTTCCTTGATATCATTACTTGATCATTTAATATATTACACATGCACATACTTTCATATTCACACTCATATCTAATCTATTTGTTTATATTACATGCTCCGTACTTCTTATTGTTTTACTTGTCGGGTTTGACCCTGAACTCCCCCACACGCTCAGGTACTGAAGATGTGAGCGAGGATCCGCTATTGCACGATCCGTACTTTCTAGAGCAGGTTGAGCAGTAGTAGATTTATAGGCCTCCGCTTTTGTATTTTTGGTTTGGTATGTATCACCCCTTTGAGACTTTATTTCCAACTTTTATATCAGTATTATACTTGTTGTTTCTTATGTTAGACATATATATCTTCTCTTTTATATGGCAGTAGACTAACTTCCAAGATTCTGATTGATGACTAGTATTCAGTTCCATTCATTTCTTCTTTTACATACTTATAGGCCTCGTGCACGTCGACTTACACGTGCCCGCCGGTAACGCACTCCGTTTTCGTATTCCTTCGGAAAATGGGCCATTACAGTTACGGTCGCATAAAACTCCCGTTGCACTCCTCCATTTCAACTAGTTTGTATCCTATGGTTAACATCATAAAACTAATAGCAGTCTTACAATAAAACTGGCCTAATAGCAGTCATATAAAATTTTTCCTTCAGTCTTACCGGAATATTACTTGTCCTACATTTATATAGGCTGTTTGTTGATCAATAAATATTATGCAGAATCGTGCTTCCTCTTTCTCTACTGTTATAGCATAAAGCCTTCATTTTGTAACAACCTTGCATCAGACGTTTTGGTCATTGCTTATTTTTTTGTAAGGTTTAATAAAAATATTAAAATTATGGCAAGATTATTAGTAATATGTTGACAATTTCTTTGGAATAATTGCTTGAGTTTTGATTCATTTCAATGGATATCATAAAACAATATTGAATAATTGTCACTATTGATTTTGGAAGCTTATGTGATAGTTGTATTTGAAATGCTTAGGTCAGAGTTGTTGCTTTTCCCATTCCCCTTCTTCATCTTCTTGGTTGTAGCTTCAAACCAAGCTTTGAGAACTGGGTTTTGGTTTCAAACCTTCCTAAATAGATAATTTTGGTTGATTTCAACGATTTTTTGTTTCATTTCAAGTGTCGGTTTTAGGTAGATAAGTTTTTTTTACATGAATTTATTTTATTAACATAATTTCTAATGCATTAATCATATATATATGCATGAATATTTAAAAATCCTTTCACTAAAAGTTTGAATGTCAACAGAATTATTATATGAATAATCATGTTCATTAACTTTTTCCATGAACATTTTTGGTAATTAATACTAGTTAAAGTTATTAAATATTGATTTTTAATTTTATAATAGTTTGTTAATTTTAATTTTCAATGTATTTTTTAAGCAAATTACCTCTAGTAAAGTGCATGGTGGGCTCATACACAATTAATACATGGGTCCATTTATATTAAGATCTACTGGTCAGTCTGATGCAAGCACATTTATAACAACCTAATTTCATCATAATTTACATTCTTGTTATCAGATTAATCCCAAAATGATATGTTGTATTTGTCTCATTTTTCTATATTTTTGTGATTTTCTTGAAAATTTTAGGATAGTCACTTAAAATAATTTTATTTTAATCACCGATGGGTCCTACACATATTTTTACTAGTCTCTCTTCTTTTGACTTGTAAAGATGAAGTTTGACTTTATTTGGGTTAGTTTAAGTTTAAATTATAGTTTTAAACAACTTTAATAACCTATTATTATTAGTCATTTGTCATATTCCTATTTTGTTTTTATTCACCCATACCTCCTTCACCATGCTTGTCGTATGGCCAAGCATGACAAACCATCATGTTACCCTCATATCTCTTTTTTATCTATATCTTTTTCTTCCCTTCCTTTCATTTATTTTCATTCCTTTATTTTTCATTCCTCTCTTCCTTTTATTTTTTTTTACTTTAACTCAAGAGGAGAAGAAGAAAAGAGAAAAAGAATAAGAAAAGAGATGAAGAAAAGGAGAAGTTCTTTAACCTCAAAATAGACTTATTTTCCTACCCATCAAAGCAAGTAAAATCACATCCACTCTCATATTTTATTTCTAACTCTAATTGTTTATGGTTAACTTAGAATCTTGATTTGTTAAAACTTAAAAAGATAATATCTCTATAAAAAATCTCTATGATTATTTTAGAAAAATAAAAATATGATTTTTACACTTTACTCTATGTTTATATATCGAATTTATCATTTTATTTATAGTCTCTCATTCTTAAACTATAAGTTGTAAAGTTAAACTATATGCTTAATTTTTAAATTATAAAAATGTCACCTTTATGAATTTTCATCATATTAGACATAAATTTGAAGTTTTCTACATAAGTTCTTTGTGTATAATATAATGATTTAAAAATCATTTTCCACTTACCATTATAAAATAGGTATATATATGTATGTATGTATTCATAATCATGTTTTAAAGAGAGGATTTCAAATAAGTTTATACATTAAATTATTAAAATATTTCTTTTATACAAGATATTATGTTAGGTCATAATTTTTTTTATACTAATCCATGTTTACTTGAAAAATATATATATTAGTAAGATTTAATAGATTTGCTACTTTCTATACCATGAAATCATTCTAGAATTTGAAAAATTCATACATTGTTAAAACAATCGTTATAATAGTGTTAAGCCTATTTAATTTTTACTTTTACAATTTAGTACTAACTTACCTAATATGTGTTTATATGCATAATTATATATGTATGATTCATATGCATGATCATCAAAGATATTTTTACACACTAATACCCACTTACATACATGTTTATATGCATAATTGTATATATGTGTGGTTTACATACATGATTATTATTTCCATAACACATTCTAGTATTCTATGACTATCATGATTGCCTTAACATATACATACTATTCACTTGTACAATATACATAAAAATATATCGAATTTTCTTTATTAGTACATACACATGTCTTGATAATACCATAGATCCTAATTTACTTGTTAACTTGATTTTGACACTCCATCATACTTGCCTTAACATATACATACTAGTCACTTGTACAACATACATGAAATTGTACCGAATTTTCTTTATTAGTACATACACATATTTTGATAATGTCATGCATCTTGACTTGCCTATTAACTTGATTTTGACACTCAATCATACTTGTCTTGACATATACATACTAATTATTTGTATAAGATAAATGAAAATATACCGGATTTATCTTGTTAGTACATATACATGTCTTGATAGTACCATAGATTCTGACTTGCCTGTTAACTTGATTTTGATATGGACCACATCTTGCTTGTTACTAGACATATATATGTATTAATCTTGACATGATTGGCTCATCATATTTCGGATTGATTTCCATGTAATATAACTTGAAATCTTGGGTTATAGAAAAGCTAAAGGATGGACAAATATTGTATCGTGAAAGGTTTAGGATAGATTGGCAACCAAAATAGGGGTCCATCTGCTGGGGCGCACGGATGGTACTGAGCCATCATCTCTTATTTAGTCCATATTGATGGGACGACCGAATACTCAGTATCGGTATCTGCTTAAGTGCTTAGCGGCACTGCTGGTTCAGCACCAGCATCTTGGCCGGGTCCCGGGTATGCACGGGTACTTTCACGATATGAACTTATTTCTTCACCACTTAGTTCAAAAAAAAATAAAATATAATATTAAATTAGACTTGATATGCATGTATATTCCTACTTGATATTGTTACTTAATCATTACTCTTTTCCATACATGTGCATATACTTTTTACATCAATTCATTACTTGTTAATGCATATTGCACATTCTCTACGATAAGAGTCTATTTCTTCACTATTCAGTTCAAAATATAAACTAAAATAAGATATTAATTTAGACTTGATATGCATGTACATTCTTCCTTGATATCATTACTTGATCATTTAATATTTTCCACACATGTGCATACTTTCATATCCACACTCATATCGAACCTATTTATTTATATTACACGCTCCGTACTTTTTATTGTTTTACTTGTCGGGTTTGACTCTGAGCCTCCCACATGCTCAGATACTGAAAATGTGAGCGAGAATCCGCCATTGCACGATCCGTACTTTTTAGAGCAGACCGAGCAGCAGTAGATTTATAAGCCTCTGCTTTTGTATTTTTTGGTTTAGTATATATCACCCCTTTGGGACTTTATTTTCAACTTTTGTATCAATATTGTACTTATTGCTTCTTATCTTAGACATGTATATCTTCTCTTTTATATGGCAGTAGACTAACTTCCAAGATCCTAATTGATGACTAGTATTCAGTTCCATTCATTTCTTCTTTTACATACTTATAGGTCTCGTGCACGTCGACTTACACGTACCCACCGGTAATGCACTCCGTTTCCGTATCCTTCCGGAAAATAGGGCGTTACAACATTATCTTTATTGGATCCACTTATATAAACCCCATTTATAAGCCTAGGACCCTAGACTTAAGTCACCTAGCCCCAACTTTATTGACAACTGCCACCCCATTCACAAATTACATTATTTGATCGAAGATGAATTGCATCTACTTTAAATCGTGCACGCCCAATTGTCTTCAACATGTAAGTATCCATCGTCTCTCAGGTTCACCCTCCTTTCTGTTTCTAAGGATTAGTTCTTTTTTTTTCCCTTTTTGATTAGAAGTGGCGAAATAGGTTTTCCCCAAATTGTTCAAATTCAGAACATAACCAAAAACTTGAAAGTGATTTCTTTACGTTTTTCGGATTAGTTTCAGACTTTCAGACGATAATGATGTTAGAGGCCTAATAGATTGAAATCCAATACAAATTGTATAATTAAATATTTAAGACCTTTATAATTAGAAAATACATGTGGAGTTATATCTAAACATATTTATGCTATAAATATGAGAAAGAGATATAGATCAACTCTGTAGTTTCTGTCAAGCCTATTTCTAAGGCTCTTGATTACGATACCACCAGCTCCTTACTTTTCTTCCTCCTCTCCTCCTCCCTCACTTTCTACTTTTCTTCCTCCTCTCCTCCTCCCTCACTTTCACCTTCTTCTTTCCATTTTTAGCATTGAACCCATTGACAAGTCTAAGCTTCCAGGAAGTCCAACCTACTAAACTGTCAATGAACCCAACCGAGCCCTGAATTTGCTCCAGGAATTGGTGGCTCCAATCTTCTTCTGAACCATTTGCCTACACTGGTACCTGATTCTTCTACATCAGATCTCACTTTGAACCATCGATCAACTCACTATCAAAGTCTCCTCCTTTGCTTTTTTTCATGTGCTTGTCACTTCCCCTTCTACTCTTCTGCCCTCTTTCTAAACTGGTTCCTCTTCTTCCTCCTCCGACCGTCCAATTTCTTTTTTTCCAATCTTATTTGTCTGTATTAGTTAAAAAGAAGAGGTCAGAGACATTAAGAGAATTGTGTGTTAGATGTGTTAGCCATTTTTTTTATCCCAAGAGAGGATTATTTGAAATTTGAGTGATAGGATTCTAAGGAAAAATCATTTATCCTATCATAGTATAGCCATTATGTCGTTGGCTTATGAACAGGATCTTCATATAAGAGAGCTTGACATTGTGAACAACGTAACAAAAATTTGATACCTAGATGCAACCCAAATCCTAACCATTAATGAATGGGTATGTATTGGATGTAAAAGACATGTACAAAATAATTGGGTAAGCTCCACGTATCACTGAAATGGAATTAGACCCATTCACTTGTACTGTCATAATAAAATAAATATTAGTGAGAAATCTAAGTAAAATCCTTACAAAATAATAATATACCCTGGTCCGATCTAGGTCATACCCGCCAAGGACCAAAGAGCCTAGGTCTTTGAAGTAAAGCTGGATTTGGACTAGACCAATTCATAATTAAGCCATGGTCCGAAATTGAAAGTGATACCTATGAATGTCAGGATTAGTGAGTATTAAAGGCATTGTATCACGTGCCTTCCATCCGATACAAGGTGTTTTACACGTGTTGGACGTACATCCAACTGTGCCTTGGAGCACCTCCCACAAGGAACCATGCAGATCTGAGGCATAGCCTCCAATATCAGGCGCATGCCTGCTTTGAGCCCGATTGAGCTCAAGTCAAATAAATTCACGATCACCAATTCTCTCAACACTGTTCAAGGAAATAGGAAATTAGGACAGCAAACGCTACTAGCTTTGGTGGCATTCCTTCTATAGTGAAGAAATTTGGCGGTGTAACAATCTAATTTCATCATAACTTACATTCTTGATATCAGATTAATCCTAAAATAAATGTGTTGCGTTTGTCTCATTTTTCTATATTTTTGTGAATTTTTTAAAATTTTTAAGATAGTCACTTAAAATAATATTATTTTAATCACCGGTGGGTCCTACACATATTTTTACTAGTCTCTCTTCTTTTGACTTGTAAAGATGAAGTTTGAAATTATAACCTTAAACAACTCTAGCAACCTATTATTAGTATTCATTTGTCCTATGCCTATTTTGTTTTATTCAACTATACCTTACTTTACCATGCTTGTCCTTTGGACAAGCATGACAAGCCATTATCTAATTCCCATATCCCTCATTTATTATATCTTTTTCTTCCCTTTCCTTTCATTTGTTTTCTCTCCTTCATTTTTCATTCATCTCTTCCTTTTATTTTTGTACTTCAACTCAAGAGAAGAAGAAGAAAATGAGAAGAACTTATTTAGGCTCAAAATAGGCTTATCTTCCTACCCATCAAGGCAAGTAAAATCACATCCACTCTCATATTTTATTTCTAATTCTAATTGTTTGTGGTTAACTTAGAATCTTGATTTGTTAAAACTTAAAAAGATAATATCTCTATACAAAAATCTCTATGATTATTCTAGAAAAATAAAAATATGATTTTTACATCAATTCATATTTTACTTGTTAGTGCATATTGCACACTCCCTATGATACAGGTTTATTTCTTCACCAGTTAATTCAAATATAAAATAAAATATGATATTAAGTTAGACTTGATATGCATGTATATCCCTACTTGATATTTTTACTTAATCATTACTCTTTCCCATACATGTGCATATGATTTTTACATCAATTCATATTTTAATTGTTAGTGCATATTGCACACTCCCTATGATACAGGTCTATTTCTTCACCATTCAGTTCAAAATATAAAATAAAATATGATATTAAGTTAGTCTTAATATGCATGTATATCCCTACTTGATATTGTTACTTAATCATTACTGTTTTTCATACATGTGCATATGCTTTTTACATCAAGTTATATTTTACTTGTTAGTGCATATTGCATGCTCCCTACGATAAGAATCTATTTTTTCATCATTCAGTTCAAAATATTAACTAAAATAAGATATTAATTTAGACTTGATATGCTTGTACATTCTTTCTTGATATCATTACTTGATCATTTAATATTTTCCACACATGCGCATACTTTCATATCCACACTCATATCTAACATATTTGTTTATATTACACGCTCCGTACTTCTTATTGTTTTACTTGCCGGGTTTGACCCTGAGCTCCCCCACACACTCAAGTACTGAAGATGTGAGCGAGGATCCGCCATTGCATGATCTGTACTTTCTAGAGCAGGTTTAGCAGCAGTAGATGTATAGGCCTCCGCTTTTGTATTTTTGGTTTGATGTGTATCACGCCTTTGGGACTTTATTTCCAACTTTTATATCAGTATTGTACTTGTTGCTTCTTATGTTAGACATGTATATCTTTTTTCTTTTATATGGCAGTAGACTAACTTCCAAGATCCTGGTTGATGACTAGTATTCAGTTCTATTCATTTCTTCTTTTACATACTTATAGGCCTCGTGCACGTCGACTTACACGTGCCCGCCTGTAACGCACTCTGTTTTCGTATTCCTTTGGAAAATGGGGCGTTACAGGCGGCGACAATGAACCCAATAGCAAACTGTCGAAACATCCGATGAGTTAACAATTTAAATCCCTCCCCCACCATTGTTGCTTCTACCTGCTGCTGATTCTGCTTTTTCTCTTTGATGATTCCTATTTTGATGCTGCCGTTACATTTCTATTATTCAGTTTTGCAAGAAATTGTTTTGTTCTTTACCTAAGCTAACGACTTGTACATTTGAAGTTGAAGTACTAATTGAGTTATTTTTCCATATACAATAGTAATGATTTAACTTGTATCTCATTCAAGGTTCTAGATATTGAATATTACGATCATATTGGATGAGTTCTTTTTATACCGAATAGCAGATATTGGATGATATCTCGGGGATATAAGTTGGATTCATATCGAATGTTATATATATTAGTCAAATATATAAATTAGATACCTTAAATGTGGTCTTATTTTATCTAACTAGTATGACATAACATATATATATATATATATATATATATATATATATATATATATATATATATATATATATATATAGTCAAGAACATGTTCATGTATAAGCATAATACAATAAAATAAACTATAAAAAAATTCAGCTAAAGCTGAAAATATAGAATATAAATGTAATTCAGATTCAGACACGATAGGATAGTAGTTGAAACAGATTGGATATAATAGTAGTAACAATGAGAATAATATATTAGCAACGATAATACCCGTAGTTGAGCAAGCATCAGGCTTAAAGAGAGATTTGGAAGAAGAGAAGCTTCAGAAGATTTTAACTCTCAAGTAATACTGAAATAGATCTTTAATATTTTTAACTCTTAGCATATCATAGAGAGTTTACTTTTCAAGTTTTTGTAGTAACAATTTAAGAATTTCATTGACTTAAAAGACATGAAAGGATTTGATTCTCCCTTATACATAGGAATGATGTAATACACCAAACTTATTTTAAGTTAAAATCTCACTTGAAAAAATAAACAATATCAGCCTATTTATCGGAATGATATATCGAGCCCATATATCGCGCAATATTGCAAATATCGGGCGATATATGTACAAAACGATATGACCCTTCATTAACACATCATAACGGGTTACCTTAAAAAACGATACACCAGGAGATATATTGGCCATATTGGGGATATCAGAACAATGATCTCATTATGTTTAAAGTTTGAAAAATTAGTGCGCCTCGCTTAAGTGAAAATCGCGTTGTTTTTTGCTCATTGCACACACTGGGGGTATTGTACCCCACTTTGCGCCTTGCATATCAACAGTAACGGTCCTAGTCTAGTGGTATATGGACCTGACCAAATAGCAAGCCAATACATAGAAAAGGACTTAAAGTTAGAGGTGCAATTAACCATTCAAGAGTTTTATATGGAAAAATCATTTATAGTAAGTTGACCATAGAGGGAAATTATAACTCGTAATGGAGGAAAATTATTGAAATTCATCTAAGAGGTAAAAGAAATTGTAAAAAGTCTCTACCACTATAGTAGAACAAAATTGATGAGGGTTGTAATTATTTTTATTCCAACTCCAAGAAGCACCATTTAATTAAAGTCTGTTCTATTACACAAGCTGAAGATTAGGAGAAAGATGATGCCTAACATTTTAGATAGATCATAAACAACATGAAATTGAAGGCTCAAAATGTGGCAATGCATACATCAACTGTAAAGGTGTTATTTAGAGTAGCATACAGTATTTAGAGTCTAACAACCTCACCAGGGTAAAATATGTGATTCTGGATCAAGAGTTGAAAGAAAGTCCAAACCTAAGCACTACTTTGATTTTAAGATGTTATAGGAGCTGAGGGTGTTCAAGACTTAATAAGCAATATAATTCATTCCCCATTTTAAAATGAAAAGAGAGTGATAATTTAACAAACAAAAATTACACATCTAATTATAAAATAAAAATTTGGACAAACAAAATTGTATTTAATATTTTTTATAAGTTGTGAGAGATGTGGCCATCGATTCGGTCACCAAAGGAGAGAGAAATAGAACAAGAGAGAAAACAATAGCAGTTGGGGAAGGATAATGGAGAAAAAAGGAATGATCTTTGCCTAGTAGATCCCACTATGAGTTTGTAAGTTTGATCCTCATCATGTCAAGCCCTAAATTCGAATTACACTTAGTATCAATTTCTCTTTCCTTCTTGATCTCAATTTTAATTCCTTTTAACCTGAAACCCTAGTTTACTTATTTGATCACTTAATCTTTTAAATTCTTCTTTTAAGATTAATTTCATCAACTTGGGCTAGAGGTGAGTGTAGAAGTTAGGTGACCTGTGATAAATAAGGAGTTCAAGTTCTAGTAAACCTCTATTATGAATTAATGAATATCTCATAACTAAAGAGGAGATTTGGTTTAACATAAAAGAAAGAAGAATTCTATAATTCTCTAAAAAAACAAGTTTAGAACTAACAAGTTCCTTTAATTGAGTAATTTTAGGAAGTTCTTTTAATTCTTTGGATTTATATGGTATGAATAACTTAATGCACAACTTTAGAAAATTATGAATAATATATGTTAGGTTTATTTAAATAACTCAAATATGGAAGAAATAGTTTTTATGGTATTATGCCCTCTGATGTAGCACAAACCTCTATATAATTAAGTATTCTTTTTGATCTATTGGGATTGTATGTAGTATTTCTCTTTAGTCTATTAGACATTGATTTGTACCTTCAATAAATAGACGAGCCGAGCGAAGTTAGTAAAGTGTGACTTTCATCTATTGCTAGGAGAATTGTAAGGACTCGATAGGACATTGATTGAGAGCATCCTAGATCTTCCAAAGACTTTAGGGTAAGTGATGAACACATAATTTATGGATTTTATATAAGACAATATTTATATAATCATAGTTGATAAGAAGATATTTAAGTTGCACCTATTTAAAAATAGGATTAATTGCAATAACTAACCTTGTACTATTGAAAGTATATTACTAATACCTCATTAAGAATTTTTTTTTTTCACAAAGAGAACCCCTAATATGGGGTAAAATGTAATAAAAACAACAAATTTTTACTTATACCCTCTATCAGAGGGTCTCACTGTGAAATTTTTTTTCAAGGGGAAATTAGTTATATACCCCCATAGTATAAGGGTAGTTTCTTTAGTTAACCCTCAAAAATACTTGATAGATTGTGCAAATTATTTGAAGGTGTTTGTCCTATTTGTTGATTTGAGGGCCATGCGTAAGCTAAATACTCATTATCTCATGAAAGCTCTATGTCTCACCATATTGATTTAAATCAATGAGCATGGTTAATTATTTCGTTATGTAGAAATAGTCGAAGATGTATATACATGGGTAAAACTTGGATGGTTGGTTACCCATTGATATGCACATATGACTTTTATGATGACTACAAAATTTTATTGATGAGTCTATACTTTTATTGAAGCCCACGCATTGCATGCATCTTATGTAAATATACTAATATGTTCCCTCTATGAGGGTTGTTTATTTGTGCATGCCTTTATAAGGCAGTCCAGCTATGGGAGACTTAATAGTGGTAAGATCCAAGTCAATTGAGGTGAGAAGTGTTGACTGCATTGAACGTAGCTTGCCTAATTTTAGTGAACGAAAATTATTTTGAAATATTGCATATGTTGGTCCACATTACCAGTTTATTACAATCATATTTTCATAGTTTCAAAAACATGAACTATTTGCCATGTTTGATAGAGTTGTTAATGTTTCGAACTTTCAAGTTCACCCCACCATAACATTTTCTTGACAGGTAATAAGAAGATATCAACGTGGAGGAATATTGTAGTGTGACTATATATTTGAGGAGGCTCTTCCATTAAGTGTTGCATTGGACTATTAAGAATAGCTTTACAAATTTTCTGTTAGTTGCAACTATAAGTGACGTATATACCTCCAGAGAAAGTTATGATGCTAAAACTAATAATTGATATCATTCTGTATATTCCAAGAAGGATTCATCTTCTTTTAAGTTGACATATGAGGAATTTGAAGCTTGAAGATTATTTTATATGTCAAACAATTGTTTTATTAAATGCTAGAAGCAGGTTAGGCCTTGCAATTTCCGGGGGAGGAATTGTGGTCGGTTGTCATGCTCATGATTTATACACAGATAGTATCAAGTTCAATGTCCTCTATATGCTAAATTTCCATTGATATTGTGATCTCCTAACCCCAACCCAACCAATCATAACATAGTAATTGTCGGAGTCATAACTTCACTATATCATTAATGATGTTGCTATAGCATAACATCTCCATAATAATTAAAATGGTGATAATGAAGTTGATCACAAAAGTAAGATTATATCACCTATCCTCCCTGCACCATACATGCAGGTCACTTCATGTAGAATAATTTTATATTTGTTATTCCTCTCTCTCTCTCTCTCTCTCTCTCTCTCTCTCTCTCTCTGAATAGTTCTTATATATTTAATGTCTGATCAGGTTCTAAAAATGCATATGCTTGCTCAGTGCAAATAAGTGCAGGGGAAAGAAAATTGAATATGCGCTAAAATATGCATGGCAATCAAATCAAAATGCTTAATAGAAATATAGAAATAGTAAACTACAATTTCATATAACTCAATTACCTCATCAACACAAAGCCGTGATGGTTCTTTTGCAAGCTCAAGTACTCCTTTTATCAAAGACCTTAAACCTTTTTCAGGAGAGATAAGATATGGTTGATAGCCATCAGCCTCCAAAACAATCTGAGAAGTATCAACAACAGAAGGAAAATATTTATAGGCCAATAATACAGTAAAGATACAAAAATTAGGTAATAATGCCAATGATATATACCCTCTTGACATTTTTTATATCAAAATGTTTATCCAATGGAAGTTGCTTGATCCTGTTAGGAAAATTTCCCTCAAAACTGGCAACAACTTTCCAACCCCCACCCTGTTATGGGTTCAACAAGAGTAAGTTTAATTATATATAAAATTGAAAATATTTTAAACATTGAGATAATCAACATGTGGCAAATAAGCAATGGTTGTTATCATTGGTAACATAAGTACTGATAAACAAGGATTTAGCTATCATTTCTAACATATGACGCAAAAAAGGTAAACACATTACAAGGATTTCACCTATAAAGACAGAGAACACAAATCAATAATTAATCTATTCCATGCCATGCGTCGTGGGAAGAAAATTTCCCTCCTAGTGAAGCAAAATACTGCCTATCATCACTTTTTTCTTTTTTTACTTCGATCAAACTCTACGGTTTCATCTCCACCCCGAAAGTCAACTTACATCCAAAGCCATGAATTATCGTTCATTAGCCATCCATCAGTTGGTATCATATGTCATTGTTAGATTAGAATACTATTTTATATTTGGATTTAATTTGAGTTTATTATCATATCGCCTGTTGAGAAGTTTATATGGAGTTGAGAGACCTATAAATATATATATCCTCTAACTTATAATAGGTATGAAGATAGAGATTGAGTTTTGATTTTGATTTCTTTTTGACATGGTATTAGAGTGCGTTTGAGAAATAGATCTCAGTCGTGCAGTCCAATAACATATAAATCTCAACCATCTACTAAACAAAAAAGGGAGGAAAAGAAAAACCCTAGATTTTCTGTGGCTGCCCCCCAACTCGCTTCATTCGCTCAAGCAACAACGACCCCAACAACATCAAGCAAACAGCAAACAGCAACAGCAAGCACCTGTTCTGTCTTTGTTTTGATTCGTTCGTTTGTTCAGCAAACAGCAAGCACTGGCCTTCTTCAGCAACAGCAGCAGTGCTTCGTTCTTGTTCAGCTACAGCAAACAGCAGTCATGCTTCGTTCTTGTTCAGCTACAGCAAACAGCAGCAGTGCTTCGTTTGTTCTTGTTCAGCAACAGCAAACAGCAGCAGTGCTTTGTTCTTGTTCAACAACAGCAAACAGCAACAGTGCTTCGTTCTCAAACAGCAACAACAACAGAACAGTTTTTCGTTCTTGTTCAGCAATAGCAAAAAGTACTTCATCTACTGTTTCTACTGCCCCTACTATCATGACTGAGAATAACCCTGTAGGCATGCCAGCCATACCTCTATCTGTAAGTTTCGTGATCCTGACTCGATCATCGATTATGTTTGTTGTCTAGACAAATCACTCTGTAGGCATATCAGTCATACCTCTATCTGCAGGTTTCGTGATCATGACCCGATCACCGGCTTTATCTGTTATCCAGACGAGTCAACCCACAATCCTAATCCGATCATCGATTCTATCTGCTAGCCAGGCGAATTACTCTATAGGTATGTCAGCCATATCTTTGTCTGCAAGTTTCGTTACCCTGATCCGATCACCGGCTCTGTCTGTTATCCAGGCGAGTCAACCCATGATCCTGACCCGATCGTCGATTTTGTCTGTTATCTAGGCAAATTACCTTATAGGCATGTCAGGCATACCTCTGTATGCAGGTTTCGTGATCCTGATCCGATCACTGGTTGTGCCTATTATCCAGGTCAGTCAATTTTAAATCTCAAATCGATTCTATCAGTTATCTAGGCAAATCATCATGTATGTATTTCAACCATACCTCTGTCTACAAATCTCTTGATTCTAACCCGACCACCCCGACTCTGTCCGTTATCCGGGCGAGTCACTCGTATTATAAATTCCAAAATTAAACTTGTTATGGTCCTACAATTTCCATAATAAGTTTTACATTCCGCAACCCTATCGTCCAAAATCCACAACTCCATATTCCCAACATGTACTACCCCAACTCCGTCTGTTCCCCAAATGAGTCTTCAAAAAAAAAAGACAAAAAAAGAAGAGAAAAATGGCTATGAAAGCAAGCATCATGTACTCAAAAGATCTCCCCAACAATTCTCGGGATATCCATAAGAAGACTAGACAACAACTACTGAGCAATAAATAAAGTAGCACGTGGAAGCAAAACTGTTTATTGACAAAACAAAGGAGGAAGATAAGGCCATAGAAACAACCTTATTGTTTAAAAAGGAGAATGAAGAGAAAGAGAAGTATTTAAAGGAGAAAATGACGCCAAAATAGGGGGGCAGTTACTATTCCTCCGCGAGGCTATTTGAGCAAGGCTATTAGTCCTTCATGATTAAAATCTAAAAAAGCTTGCGTGACGAAAACTCAAGAATTTGAAATCTAAAGTATTTTAAAACTCATTCAATATCAATAAACGAGATTTTGAAAACTTTATAGGGGGTCTTGTAGGCGGTAAAAAACGTAAAGCAAGAAAACAAGCCATATGGGGCAGAATAGCCTCACGCACGTGAGGCTATTAGCCTCACGCGCGCGAGGCTGAGGCTATTTCAGTTTCAAATTGGATTTCCTTCTAAATTTTAACTCGAATTTCGATTGTAATCATATCTAATCACTTGGAATCAAAAATTTCGTATCTGAATATGAGTTCAGAGATGGATTTGATTGGGATTCCATCCTTATGTTGAAGGAAACTCCGAAATCTATAAATATGACCCAAGAGGGAATTTTTGGGGATCTTTTGGAAGGAGAAAGATTTAGAGACCAGAGTCATTGCTGTAGAGAGTCGTCATCCAGAAACTTTTCTCTACGTTCAAGACTGATCTCGGGTGTTAGATCGTCAACAGAGCACAAGGACGACGCTCCATAACCACTTTAGAGCCCACACTTTTTGTAAAAGAGAGAGACGTGATTTATAAGTCTCTCTCGTTTGTTTCTTTTTTTTCTGATCATTATAATTTGGATTATTTTCATTGTAATCTTTATTGATCCATTGCAATGAAAGGAAGAGCGTCTTTCGACGAAAACAGTGAGGGGTCAAATTCTTACTAATGATAGTATTCCATCCCCGATAGCGACGTATTCCAGAGTGACAGAGTCCTTGTTTTTACTGGTTCTACTATATCAGCAACTCAAATTCTTACCTCTAACAACCATTCTGCTCTATTTTCTGGTCGGACACGAGGCCGTGGCCGTAGTCATAGTCACGATTGTGATTCAAGGGGAGGCCGTGGTCATGGTGGCAATGGTGATCGAAACTCCGGTGGTGGACGAGAATTCCGTAAACGTGATTATTGGGGCAGAAAAAATCATATATCTGCTTACTGTTGGAAAAGTATGGAAAGCAAAATGGGCACAAATTGCTAACACTTTATCTCCAACAAGAGATACTGTATCAATAATGAATTCTGCTAACACTTCGATATGTTCAACGATGGTTCAGATTACACAAAGTGAACTTGACAGGCTTTTCCGTTTTCAACCTACCGTGACCAGTCCACTTGCTACCCATGCATTCTTGTCAAATGCTGATACTCACATTACTTCCTCTAGCCAACCATGGTTTATAGACTCTGGAGCTTCTTACCATATGATAGGCATTAGAAGCAAGTTTGGCTCCCAACATTTTTAAGATAAATCCCTCATGTTCATATTGCTGATGGCTCCTCTTCTTCAATTATTGGTGATGGAAAAGTTCATACTACCAATTCATTAACCCTTGATAATATTTTGTTTATTTTCAATTTTCTTGTTAGCTTTTTGTTTATCAGTCAAATTACCAAAACTAACCATTCTTATGTAACATTCTTTCCTACTTACTGTGTTTTTCAGAATCTCAGACTGGGATGAGGATTGGTATGGGGCGTGAGCAACGATTTGCGAACTTAATATTATTTACAATGATTAAATGTTAAACTTATTATGAAACTTGCTAGGAACTTAGAATGGTTTCTAATTATTATAATATAATTTTACATTTTTTTTGTTGAATGTTTAAATTTATTTTTTATTTTATAAAATTTTTATTTAGTTTTTAATTTTTTTTATTAAATAAATTGAAATTTGCATAAGCTACGTTATGCGTTGCGCGATATGTGATGTAACATAACGGAGGCAAAACGTTATGTTACCATTATCTCTACTTTAAACATTGATTGTATGTAACAGGGGTATTTTGATTAGAAGAACAAACTTTAGTTGAATGCACTGACCTCACCAGTGGCAATGTGCTGTAAGAACATATCCTCAAATTCTCGGCAAAGCTGCAAAGCAATAGCTCTTGTACCTTCAGCACTCTGTACAAATTGTTCACCAAGCATAACCAACTCATCCTTCACTTTCTGAGACTTGCCCTGTAACCTGGAAAATTAATGTAAAAACAAAGGTAAGACTTATTATTGCCAATGTCATCAACAGAAGTTAGCTATAGCCATTTGGATGAATAGTGAGAACAAAAAAATAACATCAATTGATAATCTGTGCATGATTCATTACCAATTAGATGCCTAGGAAAAAGAAAGTACTTCATTTTGATGAGCCAATTTCAGAAGATTTATCAACAAGATAAAAGGGATTTCAGTTTCAACAACGATTATATATTCATATGTACTGGATATATCGATGGCCTAAGTTGGAATTCCTAAAAAAGAGGAATGCTACTTTGCTCTGCAAGATTCATAGGATTCCATTATATAAGAAGCTGCTTCTTACCACCCGATCATTCAAATATTTCGTGGCTGGCCCCTGCTTTATTGTTGTACAGTAATAGAAGCATGCTCATGCAGCTTAAGTGGCACTTTTCTCTATATGGTAACATCTACAAATACTAAACCATGTTTTACATTCATTGTTTTCCAGTGTATGTGCAGGGGAGAGTTTTGAAGAAAGCACTCTGAAGTGTGGATAGACTTCAATGTCCCTGTCCCCCGACATGTATTAAAAACACAGATAAACACATAATCCCAGAAAAAAGAAACATAGCGTAGATTCATGTTGTCCACACTGGATTGGCAACAAGTAACAACATAATCTCAAACTACAAAGGTTTAGCTTTCACATGCTCTGCATAGGTATCCAGTGGATGTGCTGCAAACAAAGTTTTAAAAATTCATGTAAGAATCAGAATCAGTTTTAGTCTCACTCCTCATAACTGTATGGATAGTTTGTTGCTCCAGATGGAACTTCTAGTGTTCACCAACCATCCAGAGTTTTGTTTCCAATTTAATTGATACATTGCCTAGTCCTACAGCTTCTTTAAGCCATTGCATTCATTTGCTTCATCAGTGTTGTAAAGAATGAGGCATGTAGTGAGAAAGGAAGAAGTTGCAAAATGGACTCTGAGACTGGGAGCTCAATGAATTGAAAGTGAGTAGGTAACCATTGTTGTTTGCTGTACAAACTAGAACTGTGTTGAACTGGGAAAAAGGAAGCATCCATGATCTATCAGATCAATCAATAGATATGGTCTGATGTCCTAACCTGAGCACAGATAGTTACAGTAACAAATGGCCGAGAGAAGAGCAGCGGGTGCAAATAGATTGTAGTGGTCTAGTGAAAGACAAGAAGGCAAGATACAACAAAGCCAATAGATAAACACATGGGCTCAATGCAGGTCCACTTAGTGCTAGAGATTGACTATGATGCAGGACAGAATATTTTTCACTTTTTAGGGACACCACAGCAATATCATAATAACTGGACTGCCTTTTCAAATTTATGTTTCCTTTAAGTTAAGATGGGTTTTGATTGATTTTGGTTGCTTGTCTAGTTAATGATAAGATTTTAAAAAATCATCATTACATATCCTCCATATTGGTAGTTATCAGATATTTTGTTTGGGCAATTTCTAATGTGTATGGTGTTGTATTTGTGTGTGGTTCTAAAGTCCCACATCGGTTGGGAACTAAAGAGACACCACCGACAGTCTCTAGAAAATGGATTTTGGATTTTTTTGTTTTATTTATCCCAAAAACAATTAGCTTTTCTTTGTTTTATAAAACTGTTTTTAGAAAACAGTTTTTATTTTGGGAAATATTCCAATTTGAAAATTTCCAAGTTGTAATTTTGGAGTTTTTGGGGTTTGAAAAATTCTCCTACTCTTAGTGGGGTTTTCAATTTATCAGTGGTCATTGTAATTTGAAACCTAGTGATAATGGACTGATCGTCAACACCAAGGATGCAGGTAACATTTACCAAATCTCTTTAAAATTTGTGTGTTCTCTTTTATTTGTATTAGTTTCTTTATTTTCTGCCATTAGTTCCTATTTAGTAATCTATTTATTATTGTGTGGCTCTATTCTGGGTGCCTATTTATATTAGTAAGATACTCACTTTCCGCAATAGTGGTATCAGAGCCGAAGGTTCAACCTTAGCACAGGAAAATTATTTAAAAATAGCAGAGGTTTCTTTATCTACACTGGTTAAAATTACTGTGACTAATGCAAAGTTCAAAATTGAGAAGTTTAATAGTCGTAACAATTTCGGCATGTGGCAGTGTGAGGTTTTAGATATTTTTATCAGCAAGAGTTGAATGTTGTTTAGGAAGAGGAGAAGCCAGAGAAGATTACTAATAAAAAATGGGCAAGAATCAATCGCCAAGTATGTGGTACTATTCGATCTTGTCTCACAAAGGAACAAAGTACCCTTTCATAAGAGAGACGTCTGCAAATAAGATATGGAATGAGCTGGAGAATAAGTTTATGAAGGAAAGCAGTGACTCTATTTGAAGAAAAAATTGTTCCGCTTCCAGTGTCAACTAGGTACATCTATCAACAATCATATTACTGCTTTTAAAAGATTAATAGCAAATTTGTTAAATTTGGATGAGACTGTTGAAAATGAAAATCAGGCTTTGTTATTGTTAACCTCTCTTTCTGATGAGTACGATCGTCTTGTCTCTACTCTCATTCGTGGTAAGGATAAGGTGACTTTTGATGAAATATACAATGTATTGTATAATTCTGAAATCAGGAAGAAAAATTATAAAGATTATGGGTACAATACATCAGAGGCCTATGCTGCCAGAGACCGATCTCAGAGTCGTAAGTCCAATCGGAGAGGCAGATCCCAATCAAGAGGTAGACTTGGTAAAGATACTTTTTGTCATGAAAAAAGGCATTAGAAGAAAAATTGTTCAAAATTGAAAAAAAAAAAAAGAAAAGAACAAAACTGATTCTGATGCATGTGTAGCCATGTGTGAAGACAATGACTTAGATTTTGGATTGGTTGGTCTATCTTTAGTTTTCCATTCTGATGAGTGGATTTTAAATTCTGGATGCACCTACCATATGTATCCTCACAAGGAATAGTTCTTCAATTTTGAAAAGTTTGATGATAGAGTTGTTTTCATAGACAACGATAGCTCTTGCAAGATAATTGGGATAGGCTCAATCCATTTAAAGAATCATGATAGATCAAACAGATTTTTGACAGATGTTCGATGTGAACCGGATTTGAAGAAGAATCTCGTCTCTTTGGGAGCCTTAAAAGCAAAAGGTTTTGCTATGTCTATCCGAGATAGAGTTCTCAGTCACTTTAGGCGCACTTATAGTGATGAAAGATACGAGAAAAAAAAACTTATACTATTTTAGGAAAGTACAGTTATTGGATTAGCAGTTACAATCTCTGAAGAGGATGTAAATGCAGAAACAACCATATTATGACACATGCGACTTGGTCATGTAAACATGAAAGATTTGCAGTATTTGTTGCAGCAAGGCTTATTAAAAAGTGCAAAAACCTGTAAATTGGATTTCTTTGAACATTGTGTTATAGAGAAGCAGACAAGAGTGAAGTTTGGCACCACTATCAAACAATACTAAAGGTTTTCTGGAATATATTCACTCTAATATTTGGGGACCTACTAGAACATCTTTTTTTGGAGGTATGCATTATTTTTGTTGATGATTACTCTAGAAGAGTTTGGGTGTATCTGATGAAAACTCAAACAGGCAGGAAGATAAAGAAACTCATATCAGATAATGGTGGTGAATATAAAAGTGATCTGTTTATGAAAGTTTGCCAAAATGAAAGTATTGTTCGATACTTCACCAATATAGATTCACCACAGCAAAATGGAGTGGCAGAACGCATTAACCGAACTTTACCGGAGAAGGTTCGGTGTATGTTGCTTAATGCTGGGTTAAGTAAGGAATTTTGGACTGAGATAGTGACTTATGCGTGTCATCTCATTAATTGATTACCATCAGCTGTGATTAGAGGCAAGATGCCAATTGAAGTATGGTCTGAAAAACCAGCTAATGTTTATGATTCCTTACATGTTTTTGGTTCCACTGCTTAATATCATGTGAAGGAGTCTAATTTGGATTCGAGAGCCCAAAAAGCATTGTTCATGGGGATTAGCTCGGGTGTGAAGGGATACCGCCTTTGGTGTACAAATCCAAAGAAAATTATTTTTAATAGGGATGTTACCTTTGATGAATCTGTCATGTTGAAAAAAGATGACACTTAGCAATTCTGGAAAAAAAATACCAATGGTATTCAGCAGCAGGTGAAGAGTGCTCCGTAATAGGTGGAGTTTGAAAAAGCCAGAGTCGACCCAATTTATGTCGACAGTCCAAAGGCAAAGGAGGATGCCGAAGAAGATGATGAGGTTTCAACCCAAGAAGCTCTACAACAACTGAGCTCATTTGTGCATGACAGGCCACGTCGAAAAATTAAGAAATCTGCTCACTTTCTTGATACATTGGTGGCCTATACACTTTCAGTTGTACATGATATTCCTTCCACCTATAGAGAAACAGTTAGAAAATCAAAAGATGAGGAGTGAAAGAAAGCAATGGATGAAAAGATACAGTCCCTTCAGAAAAATCAGACATAGGAGTTAGCTCAACTATCTAAAAGTAAGAAGGCAATTGGGTTCCAATGGGCATTTGCAAAGAAAGAAGGATTTCCTAACAAGAATGTTGTCCGCTACAAGGTAAGATTAGTGGCAAAATGCTATGCTAAAAAAGAAAGAGTTGATTACAATAAGGTATTTTCTTCGGTTGTCAAGTATTCTTCCAGTCGAATTTTGTTAGCCTTGGTAGCACAGTTTGATTTGGAACTAGTTCAACTTAATGTGAAAACCACATTTTTACACGGTGATTTGGAAGAGAAAATATATACGGCTCAGTTAGATAGATTCAAGGTTGTTGGAAAAGAAAATTGGGTTCGCAAATTGAAGAAATCACTATACAGATTGAAACAATCACTGGGTAGTGGTATAAGCGATTTGATCAGTTTATGATAGGGTTAAAGTACACCAGAAGCAAATTTGATCACTGTGTACTTTCGCAAGCTACATGATGGGTCTTTTATTTATCTATTTTTGTATTTGGATGATATGCTGATAACTTCAAAAAGCCAAAAAGAGATTGAAAAGTTGAAGGTTCAGTTGAATCAAGAGTTTGAAATGAAAGATTTAGATGAAACTAAAATGATAAGCAGAGATCGAAAGAAAAACAAGATTTGTTTGTCTCAGAAACAATATCTGAAGAAAGTGCTACAGCGTTTTGGCATGACAGAACAATAAAAATCTATGAGTACCCCACTTACTCATCATTTCAAGTTAAGTGCAGTTTTCTCTCCGGCACTAATGAGGAATGTGAGTATGTGTCAAGAGTTCCTTATTCAAATGCAGTTGATAACTTGATGTATGTTATGGTGTGCATAAGACCGACAGATAGTTGCCTTTGTGAGTAGGTATATGCATGATCCTGGAAAAAGACATTGGCAAGCTGTGAAGTAAATTCTACGGTATCTTCTAAACACCGTAGATATTGGTTTGGTATTTGAGTATGATGATACTTTTAGTCAGTGTGTGATTGGATATATTGATTCTGACTACGCAGGTGATTTGAATAAACGTCGATCAACTACTAATTATATGTTTACTCATACTAAACTATCAGTGAGTTGGAGGTCTAATTTGCAGTCCACGATTGCTCTGTCTATAAAATAAGCAGAGTTTATGGCTGTTACAGAGGCAATAAATGAGGCAATTTGGCTAGCTAAGGGAGGTTGCTTGAAGACTTGGGAGTTGTTCAAGAAAGGTTACTGTATATTGTGATGGGCAGGATGCAATTCACTTAGCAAAGAACTAAGTCTATCATTTACGGACAAAGCATATCGAATCAGGCCTCACTTTGTGTGAGAAGTTATTGAAGATGAGAAGATACTGCTTTATAAGATTGGAACTGTAAAGAATCCCGCTGATATGATGACCAAAGTGGTGGCTTTGATCAAATTTAAGTATTGTTTAGATTTGGTTGATGTTTTGCTAGTTTGAAGATGTTTGTTCGGAGGTGCGGACGATGTGGGCCTTCGCCAAGGTGAAAATTATTGCATTTGTGTGTGGCTCCAAAGTCTCACATCGGTTGGAAACTAAAAAGACACCACCCATGGTCTCTATAGAATAAATTTGGGATTTTTTGTTTTATTTATCCCAAAAACAATTAGTTTTTTTTATTTTATAAAACTGTTTTTAGAAAATAATTTTTATTTTGAGAAGTTTTCCAATTTGAAATTTTCCAAGTTGTAATTTTAGAGTTTTTTGGGATTTGGAGAAATTCTCCTACTCTTTGGGGGAGTTTCCAATTTGTCAATAGTTGTTATAATTTGAAACTTGGTGATAGTCGTTGACGTCTGAGGATATAGGTAATATTTACCCAAGCTCGTTAAATTTTGTGTCTTCTCTTTTATTTGCATTAATTTTTTATTTTCTGTCATTGGTTCCTATTTGGTATTCTATTTGTTACTGTGTCGCACTATTCTGGGTGCTTATTTGAGTGGGTAAGGTACCCGCTTTCCGCAACATATGGGCCTCATAATAATGAGGACAGACATATTATTGCAGGAATTAAAATATTTCATATTTTCTTTTGATGGAACTTGGTTAGCTGGGGATTTCAATGTCACATTTACAGAGGATGAAAAGAAAGGGAGAAGATCCCATGGCAGAGACAGTGAGGAATTTCAAGAGGCTATTAGAGAATTGGAACTGATGGTCCCTCTTATTCATGGTAGGAATTTCACTTGGTCTAACAAAAGGGAATAACCATCTTTAGCAAGGCTGGTTAAATTTTTATTTTCGTTATAATCAGAGGATAGATATCCAGGTAATATTTAGTACGGGTTAGCTAGTCAATTGTCAGATCATAACCCTATTTGCTTGGATACCAATTTTGTGTGTATACCAATGAGATTTTAAATTTGAAAATGTACGGTTGGCAGCTATGGGGTTTAAGGACTGTGTTTATTCATTTTAGAATAATTATCATGTGGAAGATCATGCTACTTTTAGTGTAGGTGAAGGGGAACTTTTATAGCATTATAAAAGTTAAACCAGAGCTATTAGATAAACTTAAAGAGATAGAGTTTTTAGAAGGACAAAGAGAGTTGTCAACAAAGGAAAGAGATTAAATGATTAATGTTGAGCAGCAACTTAATAATATTCTAAAACATGAAGAGATATTATTGAGACAGAGCTAGATCTCATTATTTGAAAGGAGATTTAAAGATTATATATTTTCACATGATTGCAAATGGCAGACTTAAAAGTGATCATATTGTTAATGAAGGTGGGGAGCTATTCACAAGATAGATTGAATTAAGTGTTTACTGATCATTAAAAAAAATGGATCTTGTATTGAACATAGAGCTATGTCTATAACAACCTAATTTCAACATAACTTACATTCTTGATATCGGATTAATTCCAGAGTGAGTGCGTTATATTCGTCTCATTTTTTTCATATTTTTGGTAATTTTCTTGAAATATTCTAAATAGTCACTTAAAATAATATTATTTTAATCACCGGTGGGCCCTACACATATTTTGACTAGTCTCTCTTCTTTTGACTTGTAAAGATAAAATTTGATTTTATTTGGGTTAGTTTAATTTAAAATTATAACCCTAAACAACTCTAGTAACCTATTATTACTTGTCATTTGTCCTATACCTATTTTGTTTTTATTCATCCATACCTTACTTTCACCATACTTGTTTTTTGGCCAAGCATGACAAGCCATCATCTTGCTCCATATCTCCTCTTTGTCTATATTTTTTCTTCCCTTCGTTTCATTTATTTTCTCTCTTTTATTTTTCATTCCTCTTTTCCTTTTATTTTTTTTTACTCCAACTCAAGAGAAGAAGAAGAAAAGAGAAGAAGAAGAAAAGAAGAAAAAGTTCTTTAACCTCAAAATAGGCTTATCTTCCTACCCATCAAAGTAAGTAAAACCATATCCACTCTTATGTTTCATTTCTAACTCTAATTGTTTATGGTTAACTTAGAATTTTGATTTGTTAAAACTTAAAAAGATAATATCTCTATACAAAAATCTCTATAATTATTCTAGAAAAATAAAAATATTATTTTTACACTTTACTCTATGTTTATGCATCGAATTTATCATTTTATTTATAATCTCTCATTTTTAAACTACAAGTTGTAAAGTTAAACTATATGCTTAATTTTTAAATTATAAAAATGCCACATTTATGAATGTTCATCATATTGGATATAAATTCGAAGTTTTCTACATAAATTATTCGTGTATAATGCAATAATTTTAAATCAATTTTAACTTGCCATTAGAACATAGGTGTGTGTGTGTGTGTGTATATATATATATATATATTCATAATCATGTTTTTAAAGAGAAGGTTTCAAATAAGTTTCTGAATTAAATTGTTAAAATATTTCTTTTATACAAGATATTATGTTAGATTATAATTCTTTCTATACTAAACCATGTTTACTTGAAAAATATATACATGTCTAAGATTTAATAAATTTGCTACTTTTCATACTATGAAATCATGCTAGAAGTTAAAAAATCAATATGTTGTTAAACTAATCGTTATAAAAGTGTCAAACATATTTAATTCCTATCTTTACAATTTAGTACCCACTTACCTTATATGTATTTATATGCATAATTGTATATGCATGATTTACATACATGATCATCATAGATATTTTTACATCTTAATACTCATATACGTATTCATATATATATATATATATATATATATATATATATATATATATATATATATATATATATATATATATATATATATATATATATATATACTTGCATTTATGTGTAGTTTACATATATGATCATTTCCATAACATTCATTCTAATATTCTATACTCCATCATACTTGCCTTGATATATACATACTAGTCACTTGTACAACATACATGAAATTATGCCGAATTTTTCTTATTAGTACATACACATATCTTGATAATACCATAAATCCTGACTTGCATGTTAACTTGATTTTGACACTCCATCACGCTTACCTTGATATATACATACTAATTACTTGTACAAGATACATGAAAATATGCCGGATTTTCCTTATTAGTACATGCACATGTCTTGATAGTGCCATGGATCCTGGCTTGTCTGTTAACTTGATTTTGATACGAACCACATCTTACTTGTTACTAGATATGTATATGCAGAAATCTTGACATGATTGGTTCATCATATTCTAGATTGATTTGCATGTAATATAACTTAAAACCTTCGGTTATGGGAGAACTAAAAGGGTAGACAAATATTATATCGTGAACGGTTTAGGATAGGTTGCGCAACCGAAATAGAGGCTCATCCGCGAGGGCGTCCGGATGGTACTGAGCCATCATCTCTTATTTAGTCCATATTGATGGGACGACCGAATACTCAGTATCGATATCTGCTTGAGTGCTTAGCGGCACGGCTGGTTCAGTGCCAGCATCTTGGCCGGATTTCGAGTATGCACGGGTACTTTCACGATACGAGTCTATTTCTTCACCATTCAGTTTAAATATAAAATAAAATAAAATATTAACTTAGACTTGATATGAATTAGTCTCCGTACTTGATATTGATCACATACGAGTCTATTTCTTCACATTTAGTTCAAATATAAAATAAAATAAGATATTAACTTAGACTTGATATGCATTAGTCTCCGTACTTGATATTGATCAGATACGAGTCTATTTCTTCATCATTTAGTTCAAATATAAAATAAAATATTAACTTAGACTTGATATGCATTAGTTTATTTTTTAACTTGATATTGATCACATACGAGTTTATTTTTTAACCATTCAGTTCAAAATATAAAATAAAATATGATATTAACTTAGACTTGATGTGTATGTATATCCTTAACTGATATTGTTACTTAATCATTACTTTTTCCCATACATGTGCATATACTTTTTATATCGATTCATATTTAACTTGTTAGTGCATATTGCACACTCCCCACTATACGAGTCTATTTCTTCACTACTTAGTTCAAAATATAAACTAAAATAAGATATTAACTTAGACTTGATATGCATATACATTCTTTCTTGATATCGTTACTTGATTATTTAATATCTTCCACACATGCACATACTTTCATATCCACACTCATATTTTACCTATTTGTTTATATTACACTCCCTACTTCTTATTATTTTACTTGCCGGGTTTGACGCTAAACTCTCCCACACACTCAGATACTGAATATGTGATGAAGATCCGCCATTACACGACCCGTACTTTCTAGAGCAGGCCGAGCAGTAGTAGATTTATAGGCCTCCGCTTTTGTATTTTTGGTTTGGCATATATCACCCATTTGGGACTTTATTTCCAACTTTTGTATCAGTATTATACTTATTGCTTTTTATCTTAGACATTTATATGTTTTTTTTTATATTGCAGTAGACTAACTTCCAAGATCCTGGTAGATAACTAATATTCAGTTCAATTCATTTCTTCTTTTACATACTTATAGGCCTTGTGCACGTCGATTTACACGTGCCCGCTGGTAATACACTCCGTTTCCATATCCCTCTGGAAAATGGGGCGTTACAATGTTGAATCGGACATAGCTTATATCCTACCAAAAATGGGAAATTGTAGAGTCTAGAGAATACATTTACTGCAGAAGAGATAAAAGAAACTGTTTTCTCTATGAAAGCTGACAGTGCACAAGGTCCGAATGGTTTCTCTTCCTTATTCTTCCAAGAAATTCTGGCAGCAAAGTGAAATGATAGATATATTAACAAAGTTCTATTATGGAAGCCTTGACATTCAAAGACTTAACTATACAATTTGCTTTTGCTTCCGAAGAAAGTTGGTGATAATGATGTTAGAGATTTTAGACCAATTAGTATATTAAATAAAATTATCACCAAAATTCTTACTATAAGATTGACTTCTACCTTGGATAGTTTGATTGACAGCTCACAAACTGGATTCATTGCTGGTAGATATATTCTGGATGGAGTTGCTGCTGCAGGAGGTTATGGCTGCTTAGGTTAGACAGAGAAGGCAAGATGGTACTTTGTTAAAACTTGATTTATCCAAAGCATATGAAATGCTAGACTGAAGATTTATATTTGAAATGTTACAAGTCAAGGAGCCTGGAGACATATGGATAGGTTAGATTAAGTTGATATTGAAATGAGCAAAAACTCAAATTATGGTGGATGGAATACATGGCAATATTATTATAACAGAGGATTGAGGCAGGATGACCCTTTATCTCCATTATTAGTTTATTACTTTGTTCTTGCAGCTGATACATTCACCAAGATGTAGAAAATGGCAATAGAAATGCTATTTTGTCAAGTTTATCTCCTTACAATTCTGTAGGAAGATTGCCAAGTTTACAATATGTAGATGATATCTTATTATTTGTTAATACAGATTTTTCTGCAATCAACACCTTAAAAATTCTTTTGTGTGGTTTTCAATTGGTGTCAGGATTTAAGATTAACTTCAATAAAAGTTTTATGTATCAATTAGGTGAAGATGATGAAAATATTAGCCAGGTAGCATATATGCTCAATTATCATAAAGGGAAATTTCCTTTAATGTATTGGTGATTCCTCTTAGACCAAACAAATTACAACATGATGATTGGCTGCCACATATAATATATTGGCATGTCCAACACGACACTTCTTCATTATAAAAATGTTCATGCTTCTTAGCACATAAGAAATACGTGACCAAGTCTCTGTTAATTAATTCTGCTTGTCATGGGTCCTCCAAAGATTTCAAGGATCTCGTGCCAATTTGGATGCACTAGGAAATCCACGAGCTTGACGCCAAAATTCCAGCTGTTACATACTATCTTAGGAAGAACAATACCTTCTACGAATATGACTCTTCATTGATGCTGATAATACTATTATTTATAATCATTGTATTATCTAAATAAACTAGAGAATTATGCTTTTATTAGAGTACAAAGTATTAGAAAGCGTGTTTTATGTGATATTTGCATTTTGTTACTATAAGAAAAGATGATAGAAGCCATGCACTATAACGCATGGATACCTCAAAGTGTGTGTTGTATTCGTATCGGATACGTATCAGATATTTCAAAGCACCGACGCTTGTATGACAGTTGCTGATATGTATTAAAAATACTGAAAACTTGTCAGAATTTAAGAACCTAAAAACTTGCACTTCGGAGCCATGCCCTTTCCTAAAAGTCATACGGATTGCGTGTCGGGACTATGTCGACTTTCAAAAGTCATGAAGATCACGTGTTGAACACTATGGAGTACAGAATGCACATTGTGTAATAAAATTCTTTTGATATAAAAAGGATACTAAACTAAGCCCCCAAATGCCTCACAAAAATAAAGGCTTCAAATATTTCATTCAAGGTACTTGCACATTGATTGAATTCAAATTCTTTTCTTTAATTTACTTGATTAAAACTTATATTTTAAATTATTAAGATTTTTTTCTTTGTAAAACATGTTTTAATGATTACGAGTTTTTATACATATCTTATCTATCACAAGTATAAATACGCTCATATTTATATTGCTGGCCCCATGTCGTTGTAACCCATTTTTTTGGGCTTGTCGTGTCCCGTGTCCATATTGTGTCGAATTTGTGTTTCATATCTATATCCATACTTTATAGACCACAAATAGGTATATGCCACCTTCTTATTTCAAAATCATAACCCGGTTTCAAAACACGAACAATAAAGAAAACGAAAAACTACCTCAAAGATTTGAAGTAAAAATCATTAAACCTAACCCTAACCACCACTTTGTCATAAAATTTTCAAACTACCTCAGTTTTTGACATAGTACTTAGATTCAGGCATCCTTCAATTTAGTAAGCTCTTCCTCTTTCTTCTTTAATTTTCAAACTTTTATTTTTTAAATCTTCATTTTCTTCAAACCAAAACCTTGTTTTTTAAAAATAAAAATATAAACACTTAAAAAAATTTAATACCATGGGTTATTTAGGTTACACTAACCTTGCTAAAAAAAATTCCTTCGATCTCTATTTTCTTAATTGCCTCTTCTGCAAAAAAGAAAAAAAAAATCATTTTTTAAGCTCTCACTGGTTTGTTAAATAAAGAACTTCTGCTCTCATATTTCTTTTTCCATTTTTTAATCTCTCAATCTATTAAAAAATTATTTTTCTTTCTTTTCTTTTAAAATCCGAGATGTTTATTCTGCTAAAAATATCCAAATCAAAAAAATTTTAAATCATGTTTCTTTTTTTTCTTTCACAGATTCAGATCTTATTTTGCTGAGAAGAGTATACTGGAGGCTTGTTAAAATCGCACTACTGTTATTGTTATTGCTTACAGAACCTATCCTGCTTGTCAAAAGTGATTTATAACGGTTGTTTATCGAAAGCCTACTTTTTAGTCAAAAGCGAACTACTACTTCTACTCGTCAAAACCCAACTGCTACATGGTATTTGTTAGCCTAGTATGATGCATTTTACCATAATCCCAGCAAACAATACCTTCAAAACTGTGGTTGCAAACAGATGTCATGTGGTAGTCCATACTATGTAATGTGGGACCTTTAAGAAACCATGGAATTAGTCATGGACTCATGGCACAACTATGGCTAGCTAATCTCAGGCCATTAGCTTGGCATGGAGAATTGTGTTTGAAGTTTCAGTTGTCGACATGAGACTCGCTACAAGCATTGTGAGTGGATGACTCACCAACTATTCTAGATATACAGAAAGAATCAAAGGAAGATTCAGCAGCACAAAATTCTGAATCAATTGTTGACTGAAATGAAGAGGCAGTGGCAAAATCAAAGCCTGCAGAATACATCTAAACTGAGGAATGATAAGGAGTTGATTTCCTTCTGTAAAGTTAAGCATGTATCTTGCTGTCGTGATATTGACAAATATGTGGGTCTTAACTATAATGGCATATGTATTGGACAAGTCAATTGATAAAACAATCAGCAATTATATCAACTTATCAAGGGTTAGGACTGAAAGGGAAAAACCAACCAGTGAATCATGCATATGTATGAAAAGAATGATACAATTGCAGGACCAAAAAAACATAAATTAACACAAAAATACAACAAAGAATTACCCAGAGAGGAGATTAGGCAGTCTGACTTTCATTCGGTTGCGTATCTGCATAGCAAGAGTATCCACCAAAGCTAGCCTACCAAGTTTGGTTTGGGGAGCTCCAGTCAATATAGATCTTAGGCTTTCAGTCTCAGCTCTCCAAGCAGTTTCCATGGAATTTTCAGCACCAACTGAACCACCTTGTGAAGAAGCTATGGAAACAGATTGCCCAATTAAGGCAACCCAAGGAATATCAGATGCTTTTGCTGGGCCCTGATTCAGCAAAAGGGCCTGCGAAGCAGCAAGAGATTTCTGATCTCCAGCTGCTTGATCAATTTTGCTGATAACACCAATTGTTCTGGTCCCTATAGCAAGGAAAGAACTATAAATTACTGATTAGAGTCAAAATTGAAGGTACAAGAGGATGAGAAGAAAAAAGCAAAGAGCTTTCCAAGATGAAGCTACTAAGTAAGACCTTCTGCATCATATTCCTTAGCAAGCCGAAGAGCTCGAGAGGATGAGATTTCAGGTGCCTGGGCAGCTGGTATAACAACCAGCAAAATTGCATCATTTCGTGCAGCATAGTCACTGACCTGAAACAAGAAAAAGGATCACCATTGCAATGTGGACAACCAAAAATAAGGAATATGGCCAGTGAAATACAAATGCTTAAAACTACATTCCTAGGACCAACGTTAGCTAAAAGTATCTAGCTAAGGCAGACAATTAAGGAAAATGATGCAAGAGCCATAAGCATTCTCCCTAGTTCTTATGAATCGTAATTCTGTTTTGCCCATTTGCATCTATGGAAAAATTCGCGACTTACTGTCCATCAATTAATAGTAAAAGCTACATAAAATGAATCAACAATTTTGTATGAACAATCATGACTAAGGGTTCATAAATAAGGACTCACCACAGATTCATCCATTGCCCGCTGGTCTAACCCAGGTAGATCAGTTAATTTCAAAGGAGGAGCTGAGGAAGAAACACGTATCTTTAGATAAGTTTCACAAAATCTCAAAACATTCATATAAGAGCACTTATGCAATCTTCTTCTGCAGTCACATTAAGTTCAACATGATAAGAAATAAATCCCTTAAGGGTTTCTTGTACAGGGAAGGCTCTTTTATCTATAAACCAACCAATATTAACTATTTATCTGTTGAACAATAAAATCAGTAGTACGTGACAAACTTCATCCACATTAGAATATAATTTATTTCAAAGAACCACACAACACTAGAAATAACAGATATCAAAGCGCCAGATTCCAAGAGATTCTGGGTTCAAACCACATCATCGAAAATAAATAATTTTTAAACAAGTTCGTTTACCCCCATTCATTTGGCTTTCCACCACCAAGATCATGCTGGGGCCCACATGGCCTAACGGCCCACGCAAGGGGGGTGTTGACTACTCTTATTTGATATACATGGTAATCGCATAACCAACTAGTGATTTTTATTATTTTTTTCATTAAATAAGTGAACTCATGAACGGAATTGTATGAGATTTTGATTTAAGAAAACCTTTCATTCTTAGCATATTGATTTGCTCAATAAAATTAAATATTTCATTGTGAATTCATTGAAAGTGAGTGAGAGATCAGCACGATGGATTTCCAAATTAATTTGTAAATCTTTCCTACTTTATTCATTGAGACTGGATAGTGGATAAGACACCACCTGAGTGGAATCCCAAATCTCATTTATAATTGTATTTTGCTAAACTGTATCAAATTTATAGGAATCATTATTAGCAAATTTTTACTGAGACCCTTGGTTTGGTAACCCTTGGTATTTAGTGACTTAGTTTTGCATGCGTTGAGCACGTTATTTTCATTTTAAATACACTTGTACAAACTCAAGAATAGAATAGAATGAGGTTCTTTCCAAAGAAAAAATTTATATCTTTAGTATGTTAATCTGCCAAAAGAAATCAAATTTTTCATCATGGATTCTTTAAAATGGATGAGATATCATCTGGGTGGATTCCCGAATCAATCCCTAATCGCTCGGCGTTGATTCATTGAGGGTGAGTGAGAGAATCCATTTGTATCATTTTATTTTGTTCCCAAATTCCCATCACAAATATCTAATCCTCTTCAGTACTGCATCACCTAGCTGAAATCTTTAGATGAAGTAAATTAACAATAATTGAAAGAAGAAAGGAATAACATTTACAGCAACAATTTTCCTTTTTTAAAAAATTAGATTGAATTTAGTATACTTGATGAGTTTACCACATAAATCAGAGTAAGTGAACCAGAATGTTTGTACCTTCTAACTTCTATCAAAAGTATAAAAAAAAAGGGGGGGAAAAAATCCTAGCAAAATGACTATTCATGGAGCATAACGTACATTAAGAACATTCCATGTACACTTGACATAAGTTCAAAAACAGCTATCAATCAAATCGTTGGACCACAGTCAATACCAAGTTCCCAGTAAAAAAACTATTGACAAGGGTCTGCAATAAAACCTAGAATGCAAGTCATAGGGGAGAATATCAGCCTCACTGATTGCATAATTTAGCATATTAAAGTAAGTAGATACCTTGAGTCTAGACTATAGAGGAAGTAGTGAAGATGATAAACTGTTACTAGGACATGCATTCATCTCTTAGGTATAATACATGCCAAATGGCGAAACAAGGACACTGTCGCTTGCCTTCTGATTAGTATACAAATTTTAACTTTATTCAATTTGTTTTCATTTGATTCTCTTAAATGATTTTGATATCGAGAATGCGTTGAGGGTAAATTTTTATTGATCACTGTCGGGATACAGTACTATTGGATCTTGGAATGCAAATGAAAGATTTTTAATCTCAGCCAAAGTCACTCAGATTTGCCTGTCCAGACTTTTGCCCTGGAAGAATTTCAAAAACAGTCATAATTAGACATGGTAGGACTAAGTAATTTCAAAGTTCAGACTATGGTCATTTATAATAATAAAAGGAAGATGCAAGAATATTAAAACCAACTACCTATCATTCTCGGTTAATTAATATGCATATAGAAAAAAGACAAAATAGCAGAATAGTATTTCTTCATTTTTATAACTTTTTCGCTACTGCTGCTGGTAAAAACTCTGAAATGAAACCAAGAAAACTGCCAAAAAGTCAAAAGCGATGTCTGAATTTGAGGGTGAAACCAGATATTTAACTTTTATTCATATGAACTTTGGTGGGTTCTGCACTTCTTCTTCTTCTTTTTTTCTTTTTGGGATCTGACTACAGGACCAGAGCTTAATTTTGTTTGTAACAAAACATCTCACCTGCACCCACCACTTTGTTTGCAACATTATAACTATTATATGTGATTTATGGATTAGATAGGATATTCAAGGAATTTAGTATTATGGAATGTGATATATTTGGCTCTTTAGATTCATATACGTGTTAAAGTTGAGTGCAATTCTATGCAGAAAGTATGTTATGTTGTCCCTCATTCTGGGATTCACTCTTCCTAGGAACATTGTCAAGTAAAGCTCAGGTTCTTGTACCATGGTTGCATGAACAGAATTTTCATTATCGATAATTGTTGTTCTTATTAGTCAGCTTGCCTTGTGAAGCAGTAAGATCTGTGACAATCCCTCCCACATCCATGGTCCTTTAGCCAGGGACCTGGCACCAAGTTAGAGAGAGGAAGTTACACAAAAAAACCATATAGGAACGTCTCATAAAAGTTGTAACAAGCTAATTTCATCATAACTTATATTCTTGATATCAGATTAATCCCAAAATGAATGTGTTGTATTTGTCTCATTTTTCTATATTTTTATGATTTTCTTGAAATTTTTAAGATAGTCACTTAAAATAATATTATTTTAATTACCGGTGGGTTCTACACATATTTTTACTAGTCTCTCTTCTTTTGACTTGTAAAGATGAAATTTAACTTTATTTGGGTTAGTTTAATTTGAAATTATAGCCCTAAATAACTCTAATAACCTATTATTACTTGTCATTTGTCATTTGTCCTATATCTATTTTATCTTTATTCACCCATATCTTACCTTCACCATACTTGTCTCTTGGCCAAGCATGACAAGCAGTGTTCTAAAAAACGTTCTATGCGGGCGCATATACGCCCGCATAAACGTTTGCGGGCGGAAAACGCAGAGAAATGGGGAAAATCGCCCTGTCCATGCGGACAGGGCGATTATGCGGTATTATGCGGATTATGCGTCCGCATAATCCGCATAGGCGATTAATCGGGGGCGGGTTAATGGGTTTCGGAAAAAAAATGAAAACCCGACCCGCACCCGACCCGCATCCAACCCTTTAATTTCCCTTTCTCTCCGTTCGTTTTTTAATTTCGTCGCAACCCCTAAAATTCTCTCTCGCTCTCGCCCGAAAATCCCCTCGACCAAAAAACCCTAGATCCCTAAATTTCCCTCCGATCATCAAATTTCTTCCCTCCGATCGCCCAATCTCCTCTCAGTCAATCAATTCCTCGTCTTCGCCGACCGATCAATTCCTTTTCTTCACCGACCCGTTCGATCAATCGATCGAGTGATTCATTGTAGGAATTGGACGATCGAATCCTCCGATCATCAATCCCTCGGCTCCATTCCCTCCGATTATTACTTCCTCGAGTCCTCCGAGCATCAATCTTGTGGTCCTCCCTCCTCCAGCGAACAAACCTCCCCTCCGGCGAACGATCCTCCCCTCCGGTGGTAATTTTTTTTTCCTTTCTTCTTTAACTGCTTCTAGTCTTGTTTAATTTTATAAATTTATTTTTTTTTCAATTTCTGATCAGTGCGTTTTTTTTTTAAATTTTGTATACAATTTTTTTGCCTGTACAAATTCCAGATTCAGTTCGGAGTTGATTTTTGCACTGTCTATTTCCCTTGAACGGTTTTAATGTTGACAAATCTTGCACATTGTATAATTTGTACAAAGAACTAATTAATGGTTGCTGCAGAATAATGTTCTAATTTCGTTAATTAGAAATTAAATGGTTGCTGCGAAAATAGGTTGCTGGTTTTTTTTAGTTTTTTGTTAGTGGTTAATTTTTGTTAATTTTTTTTGACTGGTTGCTGCAGAGTATGTTCAGTTCTCTTTAACAAAATTATCTTGTTTAGCAAAGAAAATTTTTTTTGCTGCAGAAATTTTACTGGTCGCTACAGGACTTATTTGAACTCCTATTTTGTTTCAATTAAATTTAAATCTTTTAAAACAGTTAATAAAACTTATGTTTTCTAAAATTTATATTACTTGCGGTAACTATAATTTGAAATAGTTCAAATTTTTTCAGTGAGTTATTGTTTTTCTTAATGGTGATGTAGGAATTTCTTAAAAGTATATAAGTTGATGAATATGTCATCATCAATGGCCTCTAATTCAAGTAGTTGTGGACGGCCAAATCCATCGAGTGAGGAAGATAGCCAGATTCCATTGAAACCACCAGGATCAAATGACATTGGGTGGAATTATGGTAGGCTAATAAAGAAAGGATCTTATAATGATGTGAAATGCATCAAATGTAATAAGATTGTGAAAGGGGGAATAAATAGATTGAAGCAACATATTGCAGGAGTTGGAGGAGAAGTGTCATCATGTGTGCTTTCCACAGATGAAGAGAGGCGTATATGCAGGGAGAACTTGGAAGGAATCAAGAAGAGGAAAGTTGACAAGCGGAAAGCTGATTATGAGCTTCGGGAAGAGGTGCAGATATCAGTAGAAAGAGAGAGAGAAGAACCCGAACTCACTGGAGATCATAGGCCCCGTGTTAGTGGTCCACTGAACAGACTAGTAGATGAAGGTAAATGGAAGCAAACGGTTATCAATGAGGGAGAGAGAAGGAAGTGGAAGGAGCTGGCACATGATTATGCGGCTATGTGGGCATATGCCAAAGGAATTCCTTTTAACACTTTCGACTGTGAAGAGTTTGATCAGTTTTGCTAGGCTGTTGGCAAGCACGGTCCAGGATATAAGGGGCCCAGCCAATATCAATTGAGAGTGCCTCTTTTAAATAAGGCATACAAAAAAATTGAAGACAGCTTGGAGAAGTCAAAGGAAGCGTGGGATGAATATGGCTGCAGTATTTTGACTGATGGATGGACTGACAGAAAGCATAGAAGTATTATGAATTTATGTGTCCATTGTAAGAGCGGCACATGCTTCATTAAATCCATTGAGGACTCGGCCAATGCACATACTGGCGAATACATATTGAATTGGGTGGAAAACTGTATCAAGGAAGTGGGTGAGAAGCGCGTGCTTCAAGTGGTTACTGATAACCACCCATCCAACATGGCAGCAAAAAATATGTTGAAGGAAAGAAAGCCTAATATATTTTGGACCAGTTGTGCAGCCCACACTATAGATCTTATGTTGGAGGGTATTGGTAAGATACCAAAATACAAAGCGGTGATTGAGAAGGCAAGATCAATGACAGTTTTTCTCTATGCGCATCACAGTACTCTGGCTTTGATGCGCTCATTTACAAACAGGAGGGAGCTTGTTCGTCCAGGAATCACCAGATTTGCCACCACCTTCCTAAGCTTGAGCTGCCTGCTAGACAAAAAATCACAGTTGGCTGCTATGGTGTCTTCAGATAAGTGGGATAATAACAGATGGTCGAAGACAGAGAAGGGCAAGTCAACTAAAACCACAATATATTCTGATTCCTTTTGGAAAGACATTAAAGAGCTTCTGAAGGTATACACTCCTTTGTTTAAATTGTTGAGAATTGTTGATGCTGATCGTAGACCTTCAATGGGTTTTGTCTATGGAATGCTGGAAGATGCAAAAAACGAGATCAAAGCTGCTTGCAATCGAAAGGAGTCTGCATTTAGACCAATTATTAATATAATTGAGAAAGAATCCAGGGGCAGACTTGATAGTATATTGCATTTGATGGCATATTATCTGAATCCCTATTATTATTATAGGGATAATACAGTCACAGAAAATACACTAGTAACAAATGCCGTCATGCATTGCATATGCATATTTTACCCTGAGCATGATATCCAAGATCAGATTGGCTCATATGAATTTCGTGTCTACAAAGATAAGGGGGGACTTATGGGGAGTGGGATGGCTGAAAGGTACCGAATGAGTTTTAATGGCACGGATAATTTCGATCCAGGTAACCTTTATACATGAAATTTAAAAGAATTTAATATTAAATTCTATTCTTTCTAATTATTAACATATTGTTATATGTTGCTTTAATAGCTCATTGGTGGGATTTTTATGGAGGAGATGCACCAAATCTTCGAAAAATAGCAATTAAGATCCTAAGCTTGACAAGTAGCTCTTCAGGGTGCGAGAGAAATTTCAGTGTATTTGAAGGGGTAAATACTACTACAATGATTATATATTTTATAATTTTTAATTATATTATTTTCAGAGTTAACACTCTAACCTTCTTTTTTCTCTTCTGTAAAATCATATATAAATTTATAGATACATACAAAGAAGAGGAATAGGCTGGATGCTAAAAGATTGAATGATCTCGTCTTCGTTCAGTTTAACAAAAAAATGGCACAGAAAAGGAATGCGAAGAAGGATGGAGATAGTAAGGATGTGTTGATTGCTTCAGATGATTCCAGAGCTTTACACTGGAAAGATGAATTTGTTAGAGAAATAGAGAATGATGACGAAGATGAGATCTTCCCTGGTTCCGGCTTAACATGGGATCTTGTTGCTGCGGCAAGTGGAGCTAACGAAGATAGACTCAGGAGGAGCAAAAGGACGCTAAGAAGGAGAGCTGCAGCAGGAATGAGAGCACAAGAGGGTTCATCCAGTGCAGTTGTTGAAGATCTTCCTGAACATGATCAAGCTATAGCTGTTTTAGAAGAAGAGGGTGATGATGTGAATGACGATGATGATGATAGCTCTGAGGAGGAATTGGAAAACAATGTTCAATATGAAGATGACAATGAGGAATAGTAGAGAATTTGTTGAGTGGGATGAACTGTATTTGATAAAAACTTATATTATTTTTTGAATATGTAAAACTAATTACTTATGTAGTTGACACAAACATGTATTAGCAATGTGTGGATTATTGTCATATGTTCATTTGTACATGCATTGTTCATTTTTTATATGTTAAAGAACTTTCTTAATTCTTATATATCATATATATTGATTCTCATTTAAATTTTCTTTTCGATTTGCAGGTGAGCGACGTTTTTGATCCATACATACATGCGTCGTTCTTTTTTTTACATTGGGAGTTAAGAGATAAGTCTTTCTATCTTTTTAATTTCTTATGTAGAGCCAGTTTATATTCATTTTATATGCTTACGGTTATTATTTATAATTTTTTAGAGTTTTATAGCATTAATATATCCATTTTTTTATAATTATTATATTAATATATATTAAAATATTAATATTCCGCATAATTCCGCGTAATCCGCATAATCGGCGCGTAATCCGATTATGCGTTATGCGGTCCTGGACCGCACGCATAATGAAAACGCTTTCTTGAACATTGATGACAAGCCATCATCTTGCTCCATATCTCCTTTTTGTCTATATCTTTTTCTTCCTTTCCTTTCATTTATTTTCTCTCATTTATTTTTCATTCCTCTCTTCCTCTTTTTTTATTATTCTAACTCAAGAGAAAAAGAAGAACAGAGAAGAAGAATAAGAAAAGAGAAGAAGAAAAGGAGAAGAAATTCTTTAGCCTCAAAATAGACTTATCTTCCTACCCATCAAAGCAAGTAAAACCACATCCACTCTCATGTTTTATTTCTAACTCTAATTGTTTATGGTTAACTTAGAATCTTGATTTGTTAAAACTTAAAAAGATAATATCTCTATACAAAAATCTCTATGATTATTCTAGAAAAATAAAAATATGATTTTTACAATTTACTCTATATTTATATATCGAATTTATCATTTTATTTATAGTCTCTCATTCTTAAACTACAAGTTGTAAAGTTAAATTATATGCTTAATTTTTAAATTATAAAAATGTCACCTTTATGAATATTCATCATATTGGATATAAATTTGAAGTTTTCCACATAACTTCTTTGTGTATAATATAATAATTTAAAAATTATTTTCCACTTGCCATTAGAAAATAGGTGTATATATATATATATATATATATATATATATATATTCATAATCATATTTTAAAGAGAAGATTTCAAATAAGTTTATACATTAAATTGTTAAAATATTTCTTTTATACGAGATATTATGTTAGGCCATAATTCTTTTTATGCTAATCAATGTTTACTTGAAAAATATATACATTAGTAAGATTTTAATAAATTTGCTACTTTCCATACCATGAAATCATTCTAGAAGTTGAAAAATTCATACATTGTTAAAACAATCGTTATAATAGTGTTAAGCCTATTTAATTTCTATTTTTACAATTTAGTACCTACTTATCTAATATGTGTTTATATGCATAATTGTATATGTATGATTCACATGCATGATCATCAAAGATATTTTTACACCCTAATGCCCACTTACATACATGTTTATATACATAATTGTATATATGTGTGGTTTATATACATTATCATTATTTCCATAATACATTCTAGTATTCTATGACTATCATGCTTGTTTTGATATATATATACTAGTGACTTGTACAACATATATGAAAATATGCCGAATTTTTCTTATTAGTACATACACATGTTTTGATAATACCATGGATCCTAACTTGCCTGTTAACTTGATTTTAACACTCCATCATACTTGCCTTGACATATACATACTAGTCACTTGTACAATATACATGAAATTATACCGGATTTTCCTTATTAGTACATACACATATCTTGATAATGCCATGGATCTTGACTTGCCTATTAACTTGATTTTGACACTCAATTATACTTACCTTGACATATACATACTAATTATTTGTACAAGATACATGAAAATATATCAGATTTTCCTTGTTAGTACATACACATGTCTTGATAGTGCCATGAATTCTGACTTGCCTCTTAACTTGATTTTGATATGGACCACATTTTTCTTATTACTAAACATGTGTATATAGAAATCTTGACATGATTGGTTCATTATATTTCGAATTGATTTTCATATAATATAACTTGAAACCTCAAGTTATGGAAGAACTAAAGGGTGGACAAATATTATATCGTGAAAGATTTAGAATAGGTTGCGCAATCAAAATAGGAGCCATCCGCGGGGGCGCCCGGATGGTACTGAGTCATCATCTTTTATTTAGTCTATGTTGATGGGACAACCAAATACTCAGTATCAGTATCTGTTTGAGTGCTTAGCGGCACGGCTGGTTCAGCGCCAGCATCTTAGCCAGGTCCTAGATATGCACAGTTACTTTCACGATACGAGCCTATTTATTCACTACTTACTTCAAAAAATAAAATAAAATAAGATATTAATTTAGACTTGATATGCATTAGTCTCCATACTTGCTATTGATCACATACGAGTCTATATTTTCACCACTTAGTTCAAAAAATAAAATAAAATAAGATATTAATTTAGACTTGATATGCATTAGTCTCCATACTTGCTATTGATCACATACGAGTCTATTTCTTCACCACTTAGTTCAAAAAATAAAATAAAATAAGATATTAACTTAGACTTGATATGAATTAGTCTCCATACTTGCTATTGATCAAATACGAGTCTATTTTTTCACCACTTAGTTCAAAAAAATAAAATAAAATATGATATTAAATTAGACTTGATATGCATGTATATCCCTGCTTGATATTGTTACTTAATTATTACTCTTTCCCATATATGTGCATATGTTTTTTTACATCAATTCATATTTTACTTGTTAGTGCATATTGCACACTCCCTACGATAAGAGTCTATTTCTTCACCATTCAGTTCAAAATATAAACTAAAATAAGATATTAATTTAGACTTGATATGCATGTACATTTTTCCTTGATATTATTACTTGATCATTTAATATTTTCCACACATGCGCATACTTTCATATCCACACTCATATCTAAGCTATTTGTTTATATTACACGCTCCGTACTTCTTATTATTTTACTTGCCGGGTTTGACCCTGAGCCCCACACGCTCAGGTACTAAAGATGTGAGCGAGAATCCGCCATTGCACGATCTGTACTTTCTCGAGCAGGCCGAACAGCAGTAGATTTATATGCCTTCGCTTTTATATTTTTGGTTTGGCATATATCACCCCTTTGGGACTTTATTTTCAACTTTTATATCAGTATTGTACTTATTGCTTCTTATTTTAGACATGTATATTTTCTCTTTTATATGGCAGTAGACTCACTTCCAAGATCATGGTTGATGACTAGTATTTAGTTCCATTCATTTCTTCTTTTACATACTTATAGGTCTCGTCCACGTCGACTTACACGTGCCCGCCGGTAACGCACTCCGTTTTCGTATCCTTCCGGGAAATGGGGCGTTACAGAGTGGTATCAAAGCTCTAAGTTAATTTAGGATGTTTTTAGAACTACTGCCATATATAAACATGTCCAAATTTTTCTTTGATCTGAAATCTTATTTTGGTCCTATTATTAGTTTATTTTCTATCTTACTTTGTTTTTTTATCCATACAATATCTATCTTCTGATTTTTTATGCACCTAGCCTTGTACTTCTACAGTTCGAATCCTATTAAGTTGACGTGGTAATTATAGAGTTTTATTCTCACTCGACAACAATTATAGTTATTTATTAGAACTATAGCAATCGGATTTATGAGATACTCTATAGTTGATTTTCGACCAAAATCATATACTTTCGCTATTATGAGTCTTATCTATTGGCGTGACAATAATTAATCTGCAGACAATTATTGCAGCTATTCGCAAGGATCTTAATAAATGAGACTCATGATATTTTTTCCATCATATATCTTTGATTATTTATTCACTAGTTTAGATAGTATGACAAGTTAGTTTTCAGCTATATTCTGATTGGAACTATTTTTTCAATAACCACATTCATATCAATTAATTGATATCTTATTATTCCAATCAATTTAAAAAATTAAATTTCGAAGACGAAATTTTTTTAAGGAGGGTAGAATGTAACAACCTAATTTCATCATAACTTATATTCTTGATATCAGATTAATCCCAAAATGAATGTGTTGTGTTTGTCTCTTTTTTTATATTTTTGTGATTTTCTTGAAATTTTTAAGATAGTCACTTAAAATAATATTATTTTAATCACCGATGGATCCTACACATATTTTTACTAGTCTCTCTTCTTTTGACTTGTAAAGATGAAGTTTGATTTTATTTGGGTTAGTTTAATTTGAAATTATAACTTTAAACAAGTTTAATAACCTATTATTATTAATCATTTGTCCTATTCCTATTTTGTTTTTATTCACTCATACCTCCTTCATCATATTTGTCTTTTGGCCAAGCATGACAAACTATCATGTTACTCCCATATCTCTCTTTTGTCTATATCTTTTTCTTCCCTTCCTTTCATTTATTTTCACTCCTTTATTTTTCGTTCTTCTCTTCCTTTATTTTTTTTTACTCCAACTCAAGAGAAGAAGAAGAAAAGAGAAGAAGAATAAGAAAAGAGAAGAAGTTTTTAGCCTCAAAATAGGCTTATCTTCATATCCATCAAGACAAGTAAAATCACATCCACTCTCATATTTTATTTCTAACTCTAATTATTTATGGTTAAATTAGAATCTTGATTTGTTAAAACTTAAAAAGATAATATCTCTATACAAAAATCTTTATGATTATTCTAGAAAAATAAAAATATGATTTTTACAATTTACTCTATGTTTATGTATCAAATTTATCATTTTATTTATAATCTCTCATTCTTAAACTATAAGTTGTAAAGTTAAACTATATGCTTAATTTTTAAATTATAAAAATGCCACTTTTATGAATGTTCATTATATTGGATATAAATTTGAAGTTTTCCACATAAGTTCTTTGTGTATAATATAATGATTTAAAAATCATTTTCCACTTGCCATTAGAAAATAGGTATATATATATATATGTATCCATAATCATGTTTTAAAAAGAAGATTTCAAATAAGTTTATACATTAAATTGTTAAAATATTTCTTTTATACGAGATATTATGTTAGGTCATAATTCTTTTTATACTAATCCATGTTTACTTGAAAAATATATACATTAATAAGATTTAATAAATTTGCTACTTTCCATACCATGAAATCATTCTAGAATTTGGAAAATTCATACATTGTTAAAACAATCGTTATAATAGTATTAAGCCTATTTAATTTCTATTTTTATAATTTATTATCCACTTACCTAATATGTGTTTACATGCATAATTGTATATGTATGATTCACATGCATAATCATCAAAGATATTTTTACACCCTAATGCCCACTTACATACATGTTTATATGCATAATTGTATATATGTGTGGTTTACATACATTATCATTATTTCCATAACGCATTTTAGTATTCTATGACTATCATGCTTACCTTGATATATAGTTATTAGTCACTTGTACAACACATATGAAAATATGCCGAATTTTCCTTATTAGTATATACGCATGTCTTGATAATACCATGGATCCTAACTTGCCTGTTAACTTGATTTTGACACTCCATCACAGTGTTCTAAAAATCGTTCTATGCGGGCGCATATGCGCCCGCATATGCGTATGCGGTGTGAAAACGCACCCAAAAATCATTAATCGCCCTGTCCATGCGGACAGGGCGATTATGCGCCCTATGCGTTCCTATGCGGACGCATAATCCGCATAGGGCGCATAGGGCGCATGAAGTTTTGTGGGTTAACGGGTTTCGAATTTGTTTTAAAACCCGACCCGACCCGACCCTACCCGCAACCCATCCCTTTTATTTCCTCTCGTTTCTTCGCGTCGATCAATCATCCCCAAATTCCCTCGCGACAAAAAAACCTAACGCCCCAAATTCCCTCTCCGATCACCCAATCCCTCCCCTCCGATCGCCTTCGTTGTCGTCAATTGACTGATTGCGAAGGTTTCTCTCGTCGACAACCCTTAAATCCCTTTTTCGTCGTCCCCTTCGCCCAGTCGATCGAGTCGTCAATCGACTGATCGCTTGATTTAGCGCTTTTCCCCTCTGGCCTCCTTCAATCGTGCAGCGGCGAAGAGTTATCTCTTGATTTTCGTGCCTCCGGCTCCTCTTATCTGCTTCTCCCTTCCAGAGAGCAGTCCTCCCTCCGGCAGCAGTCCCCGACTCCCCCCTCCGGCAGTCTCTCCCTCCAGCGCGGTAAAAAAAAAATTTCCTTTCTTCTGTAGCTGCTTCATTTTCATTTTTTGGCTTGTTTAATATTATAATTTATATTTTCAATTTTGTACATAATTTTTGTTTAATTTCGGTAGCTGTTTTGCACTTTTGCTTCTTTAATCAGAGAATTTATAGTCTCTAGTTGCATGTATGCTTGTTTAATATCTCTAGCTGCTTTAGCTACTTCAGTTGCATTTATCAGTGAGATTTTGCAGTTTTGAAGATTTTGCAGTTTTGTAGTTTTTGATGTTCAGCTATTCAGCTGGAATTTGCAATTTTGAATGTTAAGAATCAATGCAATTTTGAAGTTGAATTTTAATTCAGCTGGATTATGCAGTTGCTGGCTAGCTTGCTGCAGTTTGGATTTTTTTTTTTTTTTTGAATTATTAACAAAGAATAGAGAACTACTATCCAAAGGGAGAATATGTTGTCGGCTAACCATTGAGTTTAATTAACAGAGAACGAGTAAGTAGGCAGGTTAGTGGCACGATGAATTAAGTTTAATTAAGTTTATTTAAATTAACTAACCATTGAGTTATTTTAATTAAGTTTATTTGAATTATTTTAATTAAGTTTAATTAACTGACCACTGAGTTGAATTAATATTATTTGAATATAAGTTAGTAATTTGTTAATTGTATAAATTTATTGTAGTAGAAATAATATAGGATTATTTGAATTATTGGTGATTATTTTATGAGTAATATAGCATATAGCCATATAGGATTATTTGAATTATTTGGTGATTAACTGATTATTCAATAATCAATTAATATTGTTAATTTTATGAATTATTTTTTTGAATGAGAAATAATTATTTTTCTTAATGATGATGTAGGAATTTCTTTAAGGCATATAAGTTTATTTGTATGTCATCATCTATGGCCTCCAATTCAAGTAGTTGTGGACGAGCAAATCCATCGAGTGAGTAAGAAAGTCAGATTCCATTGAAACCATCAGGATCGAGTGATATTGGATGGAATTATGGGAGGCTAATAAGAAGAGGATCCTATAATGATGTGAAATGCATCAAATGCAATAAGATTATTAAAGGGGGAATAAACAGATTAAAGCAACATATTGCAGGAGTTGGAGGAGAAGTATCTGCATGTGTGCTTATTACAGATGAAGAGCGGCGCATATGCAGGGAGAATTTGGAAGGAATCAAAAAGAGGAAAGTTGACAAGAAGAAAGCTGATTATGAGCTTCGAGAAGAGGTACAAATATCCATAGAAAGAGAGACAGCAGAACCTGACCTCACTGGAGAACATAGGCCTCGTGTTACTGGTCCGCTGAACAAACTAGTGGACGAAGGTAAATGGAAACAGACAGTGATCAATGAAGGAGAGAGAAGAAAGTGGAAAGAGTTGGCGCATGATTATGCGGCCATGTGGGCATACGCCAAAGGAATACCTTTTAACACTTTCGATTGTGAGGAGTTTGATCTGTTTTGCGAGACTGTTGGCAAGCACGGTCCAGGGTATAAGGGGCCCAGCCAATATCAATTGAGAGTGCCTCTCTTAGATAATGCATACAAAAAAATTGAAGAAAACTTGGAGAAGTCAAAGGAAGCGTGGGATGAATATGGCTGCAGTATTTTGACTGATGGATGGACTGACAGAAAGCATAGGAGTATTATGAATTTATGTGTCCATTCCAAGGGCGGCACATGCTTCATTAAATCCATTGAGGATTCGGCCAATGCACATACTGGTGACTACATATTGAATTGGGTAGAAAATTGCATCAAGGAAGTGGGTGAGAAGCGTGTGTTGCAAGTGGTTACTGATAACCACCCATCCAATATGGCAGCAAAAAATATATTGAAGGAAAGAAGGCCTAATATATTTTGGACCAGTTGTGCAGCCCACACTATAGATCTCATGTTGGAGAGTATTGGTAAGATAGCAAAATACAAAGCGGTGATTGAGAAGGCAAGATCAATGACAGTTTTTCTCTATGCGCATCACAGTACTCTGGCTTTGATGCGCTCATTTACAAACATGAGGGAGCTTGTTCGTCCAGGAATCACCAGAGTTGCCACCACCTTCCTAAGCTTAAGTTGCCTGGTAGACAAAAAATCACAGTTGGCTGCTATGGTGTCTTCAGAAAAGTGGGACAATAACAGATGGTCCAAAACAGAGAAGGGCAAGTCAACTAAAGCTACAGTTTATTCTGACTCTTTTTGGAAAGATGTTAAAGAGCTTCTGAAGATATACACTCCTTTATTTAAATTGCTGAGAATTGTAGATGCTGATCGTAGACCTTCAATGGGTTTCGTCTATGGAATGCTGGAAGATGCAAAGGACGAGATCAAAGCTGCTTGCAATCGAAAGGAGTCTGCATTTAGACCAATTATTAATATAATTGAGAAAGAATCCAGGAGCAGACTTGATAACATATTGCATTTGACGGCATATTATCTTAATCCCTATTATTATTATAGGGATAATAAAGTCCAAGAAAATCCACTAGCAAAAAATGCCGTCATGCATTGCATATGCATATTTTACCCTGAGCATGACATCCAAGATCAGATTGGTTCGTATGAATTTCGTGTCTACAAAGATAAGGGGGGACTTATGGGGAGTGGTATGGCAGAAAGGTACCGAATGAGCTTTAATGGCACGGATAATTTCGACCCAGGTAACCTTTATAAATGAAATTTAAAAGAATTTAATATTAAATTATATTCTTTCTAATTATTAACATCTTGTTATACGTTGTTTTAATAGCTCATTGGTGGGATTTTTATGGAGGAGATGCACCAAATCTTCGGAAAATAGCAATTAAGATTCTAAACTTGACAAGTAGCTCTTCAGGGTGCGAGAGAAATTTCAGTGTATTTGAAGGGGTAAATACTACTACAATGATTATATATTTTATAATTTTTAATTACATTATTTTCAGAGTTAACACTCTAACCTTCTTTTTTCTCGTGTAAAATCATATATAAATTTATAGATACATACAAAGAAGAGAAACAGGCTGGATACTAAAAGGTTGAATGATCTCGTCTTCGTTCAATTTAACAAAAAAATGCACAGAAAAGGAATGCGAAGAAGAAGGATGGAGATAGTAAAGATGTGCTAATTGCTTCAGATGATTCCAGAGCTTTGCACTGGAAAGATGAATTTGTTAGAGAAATAGAGAATGATGACGAAGATGAGATCTTTCCTGGTTCCGGCTTAACATGGGATCTTATTGCTGCGGCGAGTGGAGCTAATGAAGATAGACTCAGGAGGAGTAAAAGGACGCTAAGAAGAAGAGCTGCAGCGGGAATAAGAGCACAAGAGGGTTCATCCAGTGCAGTTGTTGAAGATCTTCCTGAACATGATCAAGCTATAGCTGTTTTAGAAGAAGAGAGTGATGATGTGAATGACGATGATGATGATAGCTCTGAGGAGGAGTTGGAAAACAATCTTCAATATGAAGATGACAATGAGGAATAGTAGACACTTTGTTGAGTAGGATGAATTATATTTGACAAAAACTTGTATTATTTTTGGAATATGTAAAACTAATTACTTATGTAGTTGACACAAACATGTATTAGTAATGTGTGGATTATTATTATATGTTCATTTGTACATGCATTGTTAATTTTTATGTGTTGAAGAACTTTCTTATATATCATGTAAATTGATTCTCATTTAATTTTTCTTTTTGATTTGCAGGTGAGCGACGTTTTTCATTCATACATACATGCATCGTGCTTTTTTTTACATTGGGAGTTCAGAGATAAGTCTTTCTAATTCTATCTTTTTAATTTCTTATGTAGAGCCAGTTTATATTCATTTTATATGTTTACGATTATTATTTATAATTTTTTAGAGTTTTATAGTATTAATATATCCAATTTTTTATAATTATTATATTAATATATATTAAAATATTAATATTCCGCATAATTCCGCGTAATCCGCATAATCGGCCCGTAATCCGATTATGCGTTATGCGGTTCTGGACCGCACGCCTACTGAAACCGCATTCTTGAACATTGCTCCATCATCCTTGCCTTGATATATACATATTAGTCACTTGTACAACATATATAAAATTATGCCAGATTTTTCCTATTAGTACATACACATGTCTTGATAATGTCATGGATATTGACTTGCCTATTAACTTGATTTTGACACTCCATCATGCTTGCCTTGACATATATATATTAATTACTTGTACAATATACATGAAAATATCTCGGATTTTCCTTATTAGTACATACACATGTCTTGATACTGCCATGGATCCTGACTTGCCTGTTAACTTGATTTTGACATGAACCACATCTTGCTTGTTACTAGACATGTGTATATAGAATTCTTGACATGATTGGTTCATCATATTCGGGATTGATTTTCATATAATATAACTTGAAATCTTAGCTTATTGAAGAACTAAATGGTAGACAAATATTGTATCGTGAAATGTTTAGGATAGATTGCGCAATCGAAATAGGGGTCATCCGCGGGGGCGCTCGGATGGTACTGAGCTATCATCTCTTGTTTAGTACATGTTGATAGGACAACCGAATATTCAGTATCAGTATCTGCTTGAGTGCTTAGCGGCACGGTTGGTTCAGCGCCAGCATCTTGGCCAGGTCCCGGATATGCACGGGTACTTTCACGATACGAGCCTATTTATTCACCACTTAGTTCAAAAAATAAAATAAAATAAAATATTAACTTAGACTTGATATGCATTAGTCTCCATACTTGCTATTGATCACATACGAATCTATATTTTCACCACTTAGTTCAAAAAATAAAATAAAATAAGATATTAATTTAGACTTGATATGCATTAGTCTCCATACTTACTATTGATCACATACGAGTCTATTTCTTCACCACTTAATTCAAAAATAAAATAAAATAAGAAATTAACTTAGACTTGATATGAATTAGTCTTCATACTTGCTATTGATCAAATACAAGTCTATTTCTTCACCACTTAATTCAAAAATATGATATTAAATTAGACTTAATATGCATGTATATCCCTACTTGATATTGTTACTTAATTATTACTCTTTCCCATACATGTGCATATATTTTTTTACATCAATTCATATTTTACTTGTTAGTGCATATTGCACACTCCCTATGATAAGAGTCTATTTCTTCACCATTCAGTTCAAAATATAAACTAAAATAAGATATTAATTTAGACTAGATATGCATGTACATTCTTCCTTGATATCATTACTTGATCATTTAATATTTTCTACACATGCGCATACTTTCATATCCACACTCATATCTAAGCTATTTGTTTATATTACACGCTCCGTACTTCTTATTATTTTACTTGTCGGGTTTGACAATGAACCCCCCACATGCTCAAGTACTGAAGATGTGAGCGAAAATCCGCCATTGCACTATCCATACTTTCTAGAGCAGGCCGAGCAGCAGTAAATTTATAGGCCTCCGATTTTGTATTTTTGGTTTGGTATGTATCACCCTTTTGGAACTTTATTTTTAACTTTTATATCAGTATTGTACTTGTTGTTTCTTATTTTAGACATGTATATCTTCTCTTTTATATGGCAGTAGACTAACTTCCAAGATCCTGGTTGATAACTAGTATTCAGTTCCATTCATTTCTTCTTTTACATACTTATAGGCCTCGGGCACGTCGACTTACACATGCTCGCCGGTAACGCACTCCATTTTCGTATCCTTTCGGGAAATAGGACGTTACAAAAGTGTAAGCTCCATGTCCACAAAAATTATAATCATCAAATAAATACTTGATAATTTTAAGGGTCTTTCGCTTCTTCTTTCTTTGTTTTGCACTCTACTTTGGTTTCTAAATTTATGGGACGTTCATTATAAAAGACACGATGCATAGATTCTTCGAATTTACTAAGAAATCCTGATTAGGATTCAAGATCATTCAATTTAAACATAATTCTAGCTATATTATGATTTGTTGCAAAAAATAGATATCTTACCGACAAAAATAGGCACCCAAAATAGTATCACACAAGAACTAATAATAGAGAATAAAGAAACTAATGCAAATAAGATAAGATACAAAATTAAACGAGATTCGATAAATGTTACATACGTCCTCGGACGCCAATGATCAATCCGCTATTACCAAATTTGAAATTATAATGATCTCTCACAAATTGAAAACTCCTCCAAAAATAAGAGAACTTTCCCAAGATCCAAAAACCCAAAATTATAACTTGGAATTTTTCAAATTTGAAAACTTTCCAAAATAAAACATGTTTTCTCATAACAGTTTTTAATAAAACAACTAATTATTTTTGGAATACTAAAAATTAAAAACCCAAGGTCCTATTTATAGGACCTATAGGTAGTGTCTTCTTTTATCCCAACTAATGTGGGAATAATAGTCACATCCAAATTCAACAATCTCCACCTTGACAAATAAAGCCCACATCGTCAGTGTCTCCAAACTAAAATTTTCAAATTGCAAAAACATTGACCAAATCTAAACAATACCTGAATTTGGTCGAAATCACCACCTTCATGATCATATCAGCGGGATTCTCTGTCGTTCCAATCTTATGAAATAGTATCTCTCATCTTCAATAATTTCCCGCACAAAGCGATACCTGACGTCGATATGCTTTGTCCATGCATGATAGACTTAGTTCTTTACCAAGTGAATTGCATTTTGGCTGTCATAATACACAGTAACATATTTCTGAATAACCCCCAAGTCTTCAAACAACCCTTATAGTCAAATTGCCTTCTTTGCTGCCTCTGTAACTGCCATATACTCTGTTTCTGTTGTAGACAGACCAACTGTGGACTGCAAAGTAGACCTTCAACTCACTGGTGCTTTAGTAAGAGTAAACATATAACTAGTAGTTGATCGACGTTTATCCAAATCACCTGCGTAATCAGAATCAATATATCCAACCACACACTAACCAAAAGTATCTCAAATACCAAACTAATATCTACGGTGTTTAGAAGAAACCATAAAATCCATTTCACAGCCTGCCAATGTTTTTTTCCAGGATCATGCATATACCTGCTCACAACGTCAACTGCCTGTGAAATGTCATGTCTCATATACACCATAGCATACATTAAACTACCAACTGCATTTGAATAAGGAACTCTCAACATATACTCACATTCCTCATCAGTGCTAGGAGATAAACCTGTATTTAACTTGAAATGTGAAGCTAGTGGGATAATCACAGGTTTTGAATATTTTGTCATGCCAAAACGCTATAGCACCTTCTTCAGATATTGTTTCTGAGACAACCAAATCTTACCTCTTTTTCGATCTCTGCTTATTTTCATGTCGAGAATTTTTTTAGGTTCACCCAAAACTTTCATTTCAAACTCTTGATTCAACTCAACTTTCAACTTTTCAATCTCTTCTTGGCTCTTCGAAACTATCAGCATATCATCCACATATAAGAGTAGATAAATAAAAAACTCATCATGTAGCTTACGAAAATACACACAGTGATCAAATTTGCTTCTATTGTACTTCAACTCTATCATAAACCGATCAAATCGCTTGTACCACTGCCTCGGAGATTGCTTCAATCCATACAATGATTTCTTCAATTTGCAAATCCAATTTTCTTTTCCAGCAATCTTGAATCCATCTGGCTGAACCATAGATTTCCTCTTCCAAATCATCGTGTAAAAATACAGTTTTCACATCAAGTTGAACTAGTTCCAAATCAAATTGTGCTACTAAGTTTAACAGAATCCGAATAGAAGAATGTTTAACGACTAGAGAAAATACCTCATTATAATCAACTCCTTCCTTCTGAGCGTAGTTTTTCGCCAATCGCCACTAATCTTGCTTTGTAGCGGACATCGTTCTTATCATAAAATCCTTCTTTCTTTGCAAATACCAATTTGCACCCAATTGCCTTTTTATCTTTAGGTAGTTGATCTAACTCTCAAGTTTGATTCTTCTGAAGAGACTGCATATTTTCATCCATTACTCTCTTCCACTCCTCATCTTCTGAATTTCTAATTAATTCTCTATAGGTGGAAGGAACATCGTCTACAATTGGAAGTACATAGGCCACTATTGTATCAAGAAAATGAGCAGATTTCTTAATTTCTCGACGTGGTCTGTCATGTGCAATTGAGTTTGGTTACTGTGGAGGTTCTTGGATTGAAACTTCTTTCTCTTTTTCTTCGACATCCTCCTCTGCCACTGGACTGTCGATATAAATTGGGTCAACTCTGGATTATTCTAACTCTACCTGTTGTGGAGCACCTCCACCTGCTCCTACTGCTGAATATTACTGGTTTTCTTCTCTTTTTCAGAATTGTAAGTGTCACCTTTTTTAACATGGCAGATTTATCAAAAATAATATCCATGCTAAAATGATTTTCTTCGAATTTGGACACCAAATGCGATATCCATGAACAATGCTTTCTTGTCTCTCGGATTCAACTTAGACTCTTTCATATGATAATAAGTAGTGGAACCAAATACATGTAAGGAATTATAATTATAAACAGGTTTTTCAAATCATATCTCAATCGATGTCTTCCCCTCAATCGCAACTGATGGTAATCGATTAATGAGATGACATGCATAAGTCACTGTCTCAGCCTAAAATCCCTTGCTTAACCCAGCGTTAAGCAGTATACACCGAAGTTTCTCCAGCAAAGTCTAGTTCATGCATTCAGCCACCCCATTTTGTTGTGGTGAATCTGTGTTGGTGTCGAACAATACCTTCATATTTGTAAACTTTCAGAAACGGCTCACTTTTATACTCACCACTGTTGTCTGATCTGGGCTTCTTTATCTTCCTGTCTATCGAGTCTCAATCAATTTTTTCCATTTAAGAAAAATTTTCTACACTTCATCTTTAGTTTTCATCAGATACACCCAAATTCTTCTAGAGTAATTGTCAACAAAAGTAATAAAATAATGCATACCTTCCAAAGAAAGTATTCTAGTAAGCCTCCAAACATCAGAGTGAATATAGTCCAAAGTACCTTTAGTACTATGGATAGCGGTGCCAAACTTCACTCTTGTCTTCTTTCGCATGACACAATACTCACAGAAATTCAATTTACAGATTTTTGCATCTTTTAATAAGCCTTTATTCACTAAATTCGGCAAAACTCCCATACCTTCGTGACCAAGTCGCATGTGTTATAACACAGTTGTTTCTGGATCTGCATTCTCTCTAGAGACTGCAGCTGCTGATCCAATAACTGTACTATCATGAAAATAGTATAAGTTATTCTTTCTCATATTTTTCATCACCACAAGTGTGCCTGAAGTGACTCTAAAAGCTCAATCTTGAATAAATGTAGTGAAACCTTTTGCTTCTAACTCTCCTAAAAAGATGAGATTCTTGTTCAAATCCGGTACACACCAAACATCTGTCAAAACTCTGATTGATCCATCATGATTCTTTAAGCGGATTGAACTTATCCTAGTTGTGATTGAACTTATCCTAGTTATCTTGCAACAACTTTCGTTGCCCATGAAAACAGCATCTCCATCAAACTCTTCAAAATTGAAAAATCACTCCTTATAAGGACACATATGATAGGTATATTCAGAATCTAAAATCCACTCATCATAATGAAAAACTAAAGGTAGACCAACCAATGCAAAATCTGAGTCATCATTTTCATACTTGGCTACACATGCATCAGAATCAACATTGTCCTTATCTTTCTTCTTCAACTTTGTACAATCTTTCTTCCAATACCCTTTCTTATGACAAAAAATACATTCATTTTTATCAGGTCTGCCTCTTGATAGGGATCTGCCTCTCTAATTGGATTTACGACTTTGAGATTGGCCTTTGGTAACATACGCCCCAGCTATATTGTACCCATGATCTTTCTGATCTTTTTTTCTAATTTCATAATTATACAATGCATTGTATATTTCATCAAAAGTCACATTATTCTTACCAAGAAGAAGAGTAGTAACAAGGTGATCATACTCATTAGGAAGAGAGGCCAAAATAATAAAACATGATCTTCATCTTCAACAGTCTCATATAAATTTAACAAATCTGCTATTAATTTATTAAAAGCAGCAATACGATCGTTGATAGATGTACCTGATTGATACTGGAAGTAAAAACAATTTCTTCTTCAAATAGAGCCGATTCTCACTGCTCTTCTTCATAAACTTGTTTTCCAGCTCATTCCATATCTTACTTGCAGATGTCTCTCTCATGAACGGATATTTTTGTTCCCTTGTGAGACAAGAGCGAATGGTACTACATTCTTGGCAATTGATTCTTTCCCATTTTTTATCGATCATCTTCTCTGGTTTCTTGTCTTCCAGAATAACATCTAATTCTTACTGATAAAGAATATCAAAAATCTCGCACTGCCACATGCCGAAGTTGTTACGGCCATCAAACTTCTCACCTTCGAATTTTGCATTAATCACAGTAATCTTAGCCGGTGTAGACGAAGAAGTTTCTGCCATTTTTCAATAATTTTCCTATGCCAAGGTCATACCTTCGGCTCTGATACCACTTGTTGTGAAAAACAGATATCTTACCCATACAAATAGGCACCTAAAATAGTATCACACAAAAACTAATGGCAGAAAATAAAGAAACTAATGTAAATAAGAGAAGACATAAAATTTAACGAGATTCGGTAAATATTACCTATCCAAAACCCAAATCCAAAATCACAACTTGGAAATTTTCAAATTTGAAAACTTTTCAAAATAAAATATATTTTCTTAGAACAGTTTTATAAAATAACTAATTGTTTTTAGGATACAAAAAACCAAAGACCCAAAATCATATTTATAGGACTCATGGTTAGTGTCTCCTTGTCTCTCAACCAATGTGGGACTAATATAGCCACACCTAAATTCAACATGATTCCCACCTGGAGTAAGAATAGTAGAGATATTTTAGGAATTAAATGACAAGCAATGGGAAGATAATTGTTTTCATTTAGTGTAATGTTTAAAAGAGTTCATGACAGAGGCTTTTGGTTCACACACTGAACGTGGACATATTTGGCGAAGAAAAGCCATGGACACATTTAGAACAACTCACCTGGCTGTGTCCTACAAGCAAATAACCACAAGGAAGCTACTTCCTCTATATCTTTGATTCATAAAATTTATCCAACTTTCGACTTAAACTTTGCTCTCTAAGTCAAATAGTTTAATTTGCTTCTTTCTTATAGCTGATTTCTTATTACCATGGTTATTTATCACTTCAAATCACATTGCCATTTATGCACAGAGGTGCAGTAAAATATTATCATGCAAGAATAAAACATTTAATTTGCTATTTATAAAAATCAAAAAATAAAAATAAAAAATAAACCTGTACTAGTACGCAGGTTCAACTGGATCTCGTTGCCACTTTTCTTCCCCGAGCCTTTGCTCAGCATGTCTTGAAGCGAATGCCGAAGGGAACCTACACAACATAAACAAAAGTAAAGTAAAAAAAAATAAAATCCAAACCAACTCCACATTCAATAATCTCTCTCTTTCAGAGAGAGAGGAGATCTCACTTGCAGAAACTTCCTGCGATTTGCCAACAGATTGCAACACGATCGATTTTCTGCTCACCGCAGGGTCCCTCTGCAGATCAATGTTGATGGGCGCCCTGGTGGCCCCATTCTCTCCTGTGGGCTGCACTCAAAAAAAAAAAAAAAAAAAAAAAAAAAAAGGCAAACAAACGGTAAAGAATCAAAAATTTGCACGTGCAATCACTCGAGAATGCAACCTTTTGGGTGAACAAACCAGGACAGGGTGGCCGATCAAGCTGTTGAGCACCGCAGATTTGCCCGCGCCCTAACAAAAAGGGGAAAAAGAGAACCAAGAATTGGGATCGAATCATGCAATAAAAGAATCTAACGAGAGTTGGAGGCTTACGACATTGCCGAGGGCAACAGCGTTGAGGAAAGTAGAGGGGTGTTTGGAGGGGGTTTTCTCGTCGACGTCCTCATCGGCAAGAACGGCGGCGGCCTGACTCATGGATCCGGCGAGCTTGGCGAGCTCCTCTATGGCCTCCATTGTGTTAGAGAGAGAGATCAGTGGGAATCGGATCGATTCAAACAATGGCGAAGGAGATGAAATTTGAATTGGAGAGAGAATTTGAGGAGGAGGAGGACGATGATGATGCAACCGCAGAGCGGGGCCCAAGAAGAGCGGACAATGAGGTGGCAACGTAGGCAGAAGAGAGAGAGAGAGAGAGAGAATTTGTTTTTTTTTTTTTTTTAAAGAGAGAGAGAGAGAGAGAGAGTTAATAATTAAATTAAGGAGGCAAATCATGTTTTGTTGGAAGTTAAGCTATGGGAAGTTTGTTTATTACTGGATTTCTAAATATGGAAAGAGTTTTGCATCGGTGCAAAGAAAATATATTTTATTTGTTTTTTAAATCAAAAGGTAAACATGACTTCGTGGGGATCCATTCACACAAAAAGTATTAAATTGAAGATAAAGCAAGAAAATAAGCAGAAAATTAAACTGTAAGCAAATTTGTATTAAAACCGAAATAACCTGGAACAATCTAATTTCGATTATATTTTACATTCTCGATATCAGATTAATTTCAGAGTGAGAGTGCTGTGTTCATCTCATTTTTTTATATCTTTAGCGATTTTTTTAAAATTTTCTAGATAATCACTTAAAATAATATTAATTTAATCACCAATGGACCATATCTCTCCTTTTGACTTGTAAAATTAATTTTGACTTTATTTGGATAAATTTAATTAGATTTTTTTAACCTTAAACAATTCTAAAAACCTATTATAACTAGCAACTTGTCATGTACTAAATTATGAGAAAGTGAAAAGAGAGGAAGAGAGACATTTTTGTCTCTTTTTTTTTTTCGAAAACTCCTTCATTCTTTCTCTCTTCCATACGCTTATATTAAATTTAGATTTTTTGAAGAAAACATAAAGTTTCAAATCTCTCTCAGACTCCAAACTTCAACACTATCTCATATCTTCAACCTCTACTTCAAGAACACATTATAAGGCTAGTAGAATTAAATCCACTCTTATAATTTTTTTTTTGTAATAAAAATATTTTATAGTTAATTTAAAATCTTGATTTGTTTAAACTTAGAAATATAATATCTTTATACAAAAATTTCTATAATTATTCTAAAAATAAAAAATATGATATTTATACTTTACTTTATATTTATGTATTAAATTTATAATTTTATTTGTAGCCTCGCTTAAATTACAAGTTGAAAACTAAAACCATATGCTCTAATTTTAAATTACAAAGAAGTTGATTTTATGAATTTTTATTATATTTGGATATAAATTTGAATTTTTCAAATAAGTTCTTTGTGTTTAATACAATGATTTTAAATCATTTCCCACCTACCATTGGAAAATATATATACACATACATACACACACATATATATTGTTTTCGTAGAAAATCAGAGATCTTTCCATTACTATTGAGAATAAAAAAAATTGAGATTACAGAAATTTCTCTTTCTTCTTCGACTACAATGAAAAGATTCAAGAAAATAAAAACAGATGAGAGAACTTATAGAACACGTCGCTCTATTTTTATCAGAAGATCGTGGGATCAAAATAGCTATGAGGATTAATTTGTTTCTCGTTGATATCTGACATCGAAGGTTGGAGGCAGTGGAGATTTTTTGAGTTTGCTCTTCTCTTCTGATCTTAGAAGAAGCTTGTGCTCTTGAGTAGGAGAGATCTTACCAAAAAAAATTTAGTCCCTCTCGAGTGGTATTTATAGGCTCCAGATTATTGAGAAGGTTTCCTTATAAATAGAAAATTAATCTTATTGTAATTTTAATGAGATATTTGAATTTTCTTTTGATTAGATTTGCTCCAAGGTTCGTTGTATCTCGTCATGATCATGCACCCAAAATCAATTAAAGTCTTATTAAAATTTGAGTCTGATAAGAATTAAAGTTTGACTAGAATTTGTAGAAATTGCAAAATAGCCAGAGACGAGGGGCCAAAATATATTGTTCGACAGAGGTGAGGCTCATTGCACGCAAAGCTGGGCGGTGTTGTGCTAGGCGGGTGGCCAGCCCGCCCGCGAGGTCGGCCTCGCTAGCTTCACACGCCGCCGGCCGGCCTGGCCAGCCTGCTCGCAAGGCCGATTTGGCCAGCCTCGCCCGCGAGGCAAGGCCGATTGATTTTTTTAAATTTTGGATTTGGATATGTTGGAAGATAATTTTTTTCATTATATATGTGTGTGTGTATATATATATATATATATATATATATATATATATATATATATATATATATATATATATATATATATATATATATATATATATATATATATATATCATACTTTAAAGAGGGAGTTTCACACAAGTTTTTACGTTAAATTTGCTAAAATAATTCTATACCATCGATTACGTTAGGTCATAATTATTTTTATGTTAATCCATATTTACTTAAAAAATATATACATTAGTATGGTTTAATAAATTTGCTACTTTTCATACCATAAATCATACTAGAATTTAGAAAATTCATCTATTATTAAAGTAATCATTATAATAGTATTGAGCATATTTAATTTCCATCTTTACACCTTTGTACCCACTTATAATTTGTATATGTGTGTGATTTACATACATGATCATTATTTCCATAACACTCATTCAGTATTCTATAATTCCAACATGCTTGCCTTGACAAATACATACTAGTTATTTATACAAAATACATAAAAATATATCGGATTTCTCTTATTAGTACTATACATGTCTTGATAATGTCATGTATTATGACTTGCCTGTTAACTTAACTTGGACATAGACCTATCTTACTTGTTACTCAAATATTAATTAGATGATCGACATATATATGTATTAATCTTGATATAATTGGTTTGCATGTAATATAACTTGAAATTTTGGGTTATAGAAGAATTAAAGGGTGAAAAATTATTATTTCGTAAAATATTTATGATAGGTTATACAACCGAAATAGGGGCATATCCGCAAGGCGCGAATGGTACTAAGTCATCATCTCTTATTTAGTCAATGCTGATGGGATGATCAATTACTCAGTATCGATATCTGCTTGAGTGGTTAGTGGCACGGCTGGTTCAGCGATAATATCTTGGCCACGTCCCAGATATTCCCGGGTACTTATACGATACGAGTCTATTTTTCATAATTTAGCTCAAAAATAAAACAAAATACGATGTTAACTTAGATTTGATATGGATGTGCATCCGTACTTCATATTATTTTTTGATCATTTACTGTTTTCCGTACATACGCGTATTTTTATATCCATGTTCATATTTCACTTACTAGTTTATATTGTATAGTCTTTATTTTTTATTGTTTTATTTGCCGAGTTTGACCTTGAGCTCCCCCCACACACTCAGATACCAAAGACGTGAGTGAGGATCCGCCATTAGGGGTGAGCATTGGTCGGTTAGGTTCGGTTTTGAAAAAATTTCCTACCGAAAACCGAACCGAACTAGTAGAACCGAAACCGAAACTGACCGAACTTAAAAAATATAAAACGAAACCGAAATCAAATTTTCTGTTCATTTGGTTCGGTCGGTTTTCGGTTATTTGGATTTGAAACTAAATATGTGATAAACACTTGTATTTTATAGGAAAGATAATAATTTTTCTTTCTATTTTTTTCTTTTTCTTCCTATTAAAATAACAATAATATGTTTTTCATCAAAAGATCTAAAAGAAAAACATATTGAAAATAAATTTTAAAAAAAGAGAATAAACTACAATTATAAAATTTCGGTTTTTTCGGTCGGTTTTGGTCGGAGCTAAAACCACCGAAAGCCAACCTGAAATCCAAAATTAATTTCGGTTTTTAAACCGAACCGAAAATCGAATAAACGGAACTGATCTGTTCGACTCGGTTCGGTTCGGTTTTCTGCTCAGCCCTATCCGCCATTGCATAACCCATATTTTTTGAAGCAGACCAAACATTTGTAAATTCATAGGTCTCTACTTTTATATTTCTGGGTTTAGTATGTATTACCCTTTTCGGGCCTAGTCTCCAACTTTTGTATCAGTATTGTACTTGTTGCCTTCTATTTTAGACATGTTTTACATCTTCTTTTATATGGTAGTAAACTAATTTTCAAGATCCTACTAGATGACCATCATTTAATTTCATTCATTTCTACTTCTACATAATTATAGTCCCGTGCATGTTGAATTATACTTGCCTGCCGGTAACGTACTTTATTACGTACTTAGTGAGGAGCGAGGCATTATATAACCGATCGAAACCGATCCGATAAACAAAACCGACCCGATAAAAAAATTGGAACCGAACTGAAATAATTTGATCGGTTTTCAATTTCGAGTTTTGAACTAAAACTGAACCGAAGTGAAATTTCGAGCTTTGAAATTGAAATTGAATCGAACCTACCGTAATTTTTAAATTTTTTATATTTATACGCAAATATATATATATATATATATATATATATATATATATATATATATATATATATATATATATATATATATATATTGCAGATAATATATTCAACACTGATCGAATATTTTTAACATTATATATTTATTAAAATGATTAAAATTATAATTTTAAGCAAATTTTATTCAAAATTTGGTTTCTTACCAAACCGAACCAAACTAATCGGGTTCGATTTCAGTTTGCAGTTATAATCTGTTCAATTCGCTTTACCAAAATTAGCAAAAATCGAACCGAAACCCACTAATGCCCACCTCCAATTGTACAAGTATTCGAGAGACAGATATTTTGGTGGATGTACAAAAGATATGGAGACATCAGTGGACGTTAGCGAACGGGGTGATGCCCCTTCGAGCAGAGCTAAGACATGGACTGCTGCTCACTTCTTGTCCCCTCACGCGTCCACGCCCCACTCCTTCCCTTCACCCGCCGCCGCAGCAGCAGCAACCCCTCCTCCATCCGCAAACACCGCCTCAGCTCCATCGGACCCCCTCGATGCAACAAGATGTTTGTACCAGGCAATTTAACCCCTCCACTCTCTCAGCATTCATACATATCTACCAGCAAAGTTCTCATATTTGCACATGATTTTGACTGTAGGCTTCGGGGAGGCGTCGCCGGAGGCCAAGGCCGCGAGAAACCTGCAGGACTTCTTCACCTACGTTGCTGTTAAGATCGTTCTTGCTCAGCTCGAGGTTAGCCACCATTTTGATTCCGCTTACCTTTATTTTTATTTTTTTTTTGTGTGTGTGACTCTGATTGAGTTGAGCAGAGCTACAACCCAGAGGCGTATGAGGAGCTGATGGACTTTGTCAGTCGGAACTCGCTCAACGATGGGGACAAGTTCTGCTCCGGGCTCATGCGGGAGTCTCCCAGGCATAAAGGCTTAGGTAACTGGTCCAGAACTCACCAGCTAATAAGGCCCTGTTTGTTTTCTTGAAAGTGTAGGAATTATGGAAGAGAATTATAAGTAATTCTCTAAAAATGAAGTAGTAAAAAATGTTATTTTTTGCTCTTCTTCTATTTGTTTGGTCTATATATAGAAGTAAAAAGTGCATTTTTTTTTTTAATTCCACAAGTTAGGCTGGAAGAGAGAAGGAAATAAAAAATAATTTTTTAATTTTTTAATTAATTTTTTTTCTCGATATGTGAGATCTTTCTCTCTTTCAATGATTTTGGAGTAAAATAAAATTTGAGAAATTATATTGTCACGTAGAATCTAACTCAGTAAGTAGAAAGTAACTTCCACATTACTTCTGAACCAAACAAACAGCAGAAATAGTGGAAATAAGCTACTTTCTTTACTTTCTATATTATTTCAATATAAACAAACAAGATCTAAGATGAAACTGCTTCACTTGTTTGTTTTGCCAGGAAGAAAATTATAAGTTACTTAGTATATCTAGGTGACACGTTTTTTTTTTTTCTTTTCCTATCATTTTTTGTTGGAATATCTCTTGATACTCAAGAAATTAGGTAAAATAATATTAATTTATTTATCTCTCATGATTACTTATCAATTATAGTCTAAGTAATAAAAAGAATATTATTATTATTATTTTATTAGATAATTAAATAATATTTTCCTAATCCACTTATTACTCCAAAAATAAGCACGCAAACACTGTAACTTTATTTCTATTGAAAAGATCTCTTCCTAAACTTTTATTTTATAAATTACTTCTATTTTTCTTCCTTATTTCATCTACTCTCAAGAGTCCAGTAGGACATAAAGACATTTGCTTGAGAAAGTACTGTTATCAGAGAGAAGCTCGATCAGATAAATCAAGGAACTATAAATTCAGCAATAGCTCGACATTAGAATAAGGAAAAATATAGGGTGTAGCTAGATATTCTTACACTTTACATGTAACCAAATAACTTGATTCAACATAAAAATGGTGTGTCTTGGTGATTACTACAATTCAATTTAATAGAAATATCCCTGGTTCAAATCGGGTCTATAATCACATGTTCGTGTACTAAAAATTAGTTATATAGTTCAATTCCTGCCGAGCGCACATTTAATTGCAGATTTAAAAAAAAAAATACCACGTAAAGCTCAGGTTTCTGTCCATTATGGACATTCAACCTGCGGAGGCATTCTAAAATACAAAATAATTTCTCTAAACTATCACCATAACTTCTCATACTGATATATTTTGTGTTAGAACAGTGTGTGTCTATTTGCATAAAAACATTCCCATTAGATTTTTTTCGATTACTGATCTAATTAATTTTTCTTTTTTTCCTCATCGAATTGCAGCTCTGCGGATTCTTGAGGTTAGTCTCAATAATATCGCGACAAGATTTGTTTATTCGATTCGAAAACAATTTTTTAGATTTCTAGTTGATAATATATTCTAGGTACGATCAGCATATGCTAAAAGAGATTTCGAGTGGGATAACCTGCAAAAACTGGCCTTTAAGGTAATGTATCTTTAATCCTATATTAACTCTATCAGTAGTATGCTTAAAGTTTTATTCTTCCACTGTCTATTCCAAACTAGGATAAAGGAGCATTGTAGTAGACCTGTGACAGTCAGTATAAAAACATTCACATGAATCAAAAAATAAATTTCGTTGTTCTTCTTATGGCAGATGGTTGATGACGCTAACACTAGGCTTATGAGGGAGTATGTGTTAGAAACGAGTCATATGGAGAATGGAGACAAACAATCTTGAGCTCCCTTGCGACTTTTCTCCTCAACACAATAAAGCACGTTCCGTATAAATACACATCTAGATACATAAGAGGAGAATCCAAATAGAGTAAGGGTGTACTGGAAGTACGGAAATGGGACGGTTGTATAAATACACATCTGTATATGTATCTTGTATAACATATCAAGCACAATGCATATGACTATTCTATTCATTTGTTTGTTTACTCTGCTTGGCGTATTGCTACAATCAAAACCAGAATGGAAATGGAAAAAGAGTGGACTTGCAGATTGCAGATGAGGATCCTTTTATTAGCAAAAGTTGCGGAGTGTTTGCTCCATATGCAAAATACTTGAACTATGGACTTCTGGATCAAGATAGATGTATATTGTTATTTTGAAATATATTCTTGTGCAACAAGAACTTCATCTATATCTAGCTCTTAATATATCATTTCAAATATTGTTCAAGGGTGCTCAAAGCATGCATATGATTCTACATCTTCTTCAATTTCTATCAAATTGACAATAGATGGATATTCAAATATGACATGTTCGTTGTTGTGCAAGTAATAATCTAAACATAGATCTAGGATTTATTGACGTTCAACATATAAATCAATAAAAACATAAAATTTAGGAAGACTGAATCAAACCAGAGCAACACCAAGAATTTATACAGATCGGAGTAAATTCTATGTTCACAAACCAAATCAAACTTCACAATTGATGATATTTGCAAATTACAAATATTGGGAACTCTCTCAAAGTTACAAATTCAGTTCTCATGGAGAAGATGGTTATAAATATAGATTTGATCAATTTCGTGTCCAAATCATGCTCGAAACTCACATGTTGTGGACAACACCATCAGCGGTGCCAACTGAGACATGAACCGTGACTTCAGCTGTGGGTCAACCTGAGTCTTGTGGTTGCTTCCGCAGTTCTTCCCGCCTTTTCTCAACCATTTACACCATGTTCAAGAAAAACGACTTTATTTGAAATGCAAATGTTATAGCTAAATTAATTATGATTTTGTATTACATGCTTATTTATCGTTGTTTTCATATCGACCATGTAGGTGTGCATGTCCAGAATCAGAGGTATATTTGTTCAAGGGACTATTTGAGTAATAACATACTATAACTTG